>JABFQD010000739.1:0-22687 GCA_022817045.1 Psix sp. ZL-2020 | reverse complement strand
AGCGCACGCAGGAAATATATTCTGAATTGAGAGAGAAACATATCCAAGTCGGAGTGCTTGCAACTGATTTACAGAAAGCATCTCTCGATTATTTTCAATCTGATCGATTTTCAAAGATCATGGATAATTATGAGGAAATTGTCGCTCATATGGAGGACAATATTGAGGAGTTAAATACTGAAACAATTTTAATTTTATACTGAAATATTATTATATTTTAATTTTTTTATTTTAATTTTTTACTGAAATCTCTGCCTCCGATCCATTTCATCAGAGCAAATAACTGAAAAAAACTAAAATGAAAAAAACATACCAAAAAAAATGAAAGAAAAATTAAAATTGTGTTAAGAAAGAAACAAAACTTTCTTTGTTACTTGATTAAGAAAAACAAATGAAATAGAAGAAGAACGCAATAAATTAAGTTGTTTGAAATTGAAAAGCGTGAAAAATATGATTTTAAAATGACTTTGTTTACAGTGATTATTTACATTCGATCAAACGCAATAGAACACGAATCAAATTTCACCAATTCCTAACACATGAAACAATATCTGCATGTTGATCAACGTTGAAAAAAATCGCGGAATGTAATGTTTATTAATGGAAATGATGAAATAAAATGTTCAAATAGAACTTACCAGATTTTTCAAGTTGGTTAACCCGGGCGTTAATGATTTGTGTTTCCAAATCGTCTCGTCGCCTTGGCTTACTAGCACAAGCGTGTCAGGGTACGTTACAGCACACACGAACGTGAGGAAAAAATGTTTAGCCGCACTATAACTTTTTTGCATCACGAGAATGACGATCCACGTGACAATGACGTCTTGAAGGATAATGCGAGTGCGTTCCTGCACGCATAGGTGGGAGGAGATGGGCGCACAGAGCTAGGAAAACAAACGGAGACATAAGTACTGAATACACGCGAGCAAACGCGGTCAAAACATTGTTTTAACTTTTTTCTTCCACAGAAACACTTCTTTTTGACACTTTTTTCTTGATAAAATACATATAACACGGTTCTAAGAGACACTACTTTCACTGACGCAATCACTATTTGTATTTTCACAAATGACACTTTTGACTATCCCCGATCAGCATTGCGAATTCGAGCTTGTTCGTATCAATTGAAAGAGAGAAAACGCGCGTAAACACGACTAATTAATAAGCACAAAAAATTTTTGTTTTAATTTTTTTAATATTATAAACTTACTTTTTTTTAAGCCTGTAAAATTATCTGCCTGCCGAAACATAATCTATCTGACTTCTGATACCGAATCAACCTGATCACTTTAAAATGTTCACAAGCATGCGTTTATAAGAATGCGCCGAATTACTCCCTCTCTCCCACCTTAGTTAATAGAGATGCAACATTTCAAAACATCAATATGATGCAACGTCAACCATCACATGTGTAGTATATGATTTTAATCAAATACAACGACTAAAATTACAACAAATTTTTATTTAAACACGAATGAAGCTCTTGTTAATTTAATTTAACTTGGCTTTGTTGACTTCTTTAATTTATTGTGATAAGTTTAATTTTTTAGCGATCTCTTAATTTGTGTGAAATCTTTCTATTTTTGACTGCCGGCCGTTTATTTGGATTGTTTTTCAAATAGTAGAAAGCACAGAATTAATTAAAATACAAAATGATAAACGATTTCCTTGTCCAAAAAATTTATTCATTGATCATGCGAATTGCATAATGCAAAATGGCACATATTTGAACGCGAGTCTTGGATTTGTTTTGCAGGATCCACCATAGGATCCTGAGAATCCAAATAGAAAAAAGAAACGTTAACACCCTTATTTGTTATGAGGTAGTAATGCTAAAATACCAGAAAGAACTCTTCGTTACTGGAAAAATAAAGAGAGCAATAAAAAAAAGTATGTAATGCTGTAATATATTCGTTCTCATTGAAAACAATATTTTCATTTTTATTTTATTTTTTTTAGAATTGATATAGCGGATCAAATGGATTCAATGCAGAGTTTTAAAGACAGTAATGTGAGTTTGTATTTGTTGGTATTTGACATAATTGTGAATTTAGTCATCATCTTGGCGCTCACAATATTTTCTATTTTCGTTTTCATTTTTATTTTCTTCCGTCTTCTTTTTATTCGGTTTCATTTTTTTATTGAATGTTTTTTCTTGATTCTTCAACAACAGGTGAACCAATCAGCTCTTGACAGGTCTGTGAATCGTTTTTGATAACGCCGATTGCAGGAACAAGTCGCAATAACGATACTAGGGAATTGAGCGAGAAGGACATCAGCTTTAACGAATGATCCGATGACGAGTGCAATGTACAGGTAGACAACGATATCGGAAGCCGTACGCGCAGCGTTAGTTCAGAATCTGATTCGGTTCATTGCAGTAATTCAGCCAGTGAGGATGATACTAAAAAATTTACTGAGTCTAATACTGAATTCCGAAATCTTGAGAACGATTATGATTCTGTAAAAGCTGCGACTACTGATTTAACTTGTGGATTTTCAACAGATGACTTGCGAAACTTTATTTTAATGAACGCCGCCTTCGGATGCAGTTGTGAGGTGGAGGCGATGTTTCCCGACCAAGTAAAAACCTTATTTCTACGATTATGGCAATAATAAATTTGAATTAAGCAAAATGTGTCGAATAAAACTTTCCTATTATGAAGTGCAGAATTCAAAGCTATAATAAGAAAGTATTTCTGTTGAAGATTTTAAAGCTGCATGCAATTCCGCCTTGGGATAAGGTGTAGCGAGATTAGAAGTGCTGTAATCTATTTTGGACGTTCTGTATATATACTCTGTATATCGACTTGCATTTCTTTGATATAATACGAAATTTTCAGTCAATTTTTCTTTTCTTCCACAAATTTGTCAATATAATTGAATATTTCCATTCCATCAAATGTTTTGAAAAAATATTTGATACGTATGTTCCCGTTTTTTGATCCAATGCGTATTTCTCGAGATATTCCTATTTTCCAACAAACTGTTACCAATTTCAATTTTTGTCGATAACAACGCCATCTGTCAACAAAAATGACCTCAATCGTAGATGAAATTGATGTAATTTTTTCTGGGGAATCCGAATCTGAAATAACAAATTGGGGTTCCCATTTAAGATTTAAAAGTTGCCCCCTACCCTACCCCAGGGGGTGGGAGTGGGAGGTTAAGTTTGACATCATTGAATAGCTTTTCAAAAAACATTAGATACGTATTTTCCCGTTTTTCAATCCGATGCATTTTTCTCGAAATATTTGTCTGTCGCAAAACTTTTTCCACACCCTGTATATTAGGCGGAAATAAGATTTTTCATATAATACTTTTTTTTAAGTAATGAAAATTCTATCGAAGCAAGTGCAAGTTAAATTGATAAATGTATTGTTATTGCATAATTTTCAACCTATTCATTTTGTTTCTCTCAGCAGACGACTCTTGTGCTAGGCTCTTGCGGTCGCCTGTTAACGCATTTACACGGCGCGTTCAAACACTGTCGTTGCCAAACATACATACAAACATATTGAACTACTTGCAAGCAAACATTGTCCAAATAAAAACTAATAAGCAAGAAGTTCATAACTATACTATATTCTGCTCTAGAAGTGTCTTAGTTCGATGTATACGCTGCAGATAGACTCAGTCAAGTACGCCTAACTCAAAACTGTAACTTTATTTATCGTAAGTACTAATTTGAAACTCGCGATTGGATGAATTTTATAGAATAAATAAATTCTATCGAAAATTTTCATCTCCTCTTGCATAGAACTCACTGGGTGACATTTGGCATAAATTATTACAGGAGTCCGCCTGGAATTAGCTGCAAAAACGAGTTACGTTCGGATCGACTTACATATTAATCATACAAGATTGAAAATTAAAAAAAGATTGTCACATGGTTTTGAAAAAGTTTTAAGATTTCATTGATTTGATGGCAGAAACTTAAATGTGGAGATAAAAATGTATATTGTATTTATACTATTGTTTTATCATTTAAGAGGCATAGGTTACAATTGATTGTTTTTTTTATTTTTCAGTCTAAAAAGTGTGATGCCGCAATGAAAATAAAAATTTTTGAATTATAAAGGTTGCGTAATTTGCAAAAACTTGCTGCGTTATGATAGCAGACAAATAAAACTCATTTCTTCAGATTCGGAAGCTCTATCATTGTAAAACTTATTGGGCAAATCACTAACATCGGGAGACATTTTGTGTGGGAATCGCCGTTCCAAAGTAAACAAATTAAAACGACGTCGATTTTACTATCAGCAAGCTATAGTCACGAAGATATTCTTTCACAGGAGCACGATCTTGTGGAAGATTCTTCATCACAACTTTCTAATCTATCAGTGTCGGGAACTTCGTCTCAATTGACTCCAACATTGTTCTTACAACCACTCGAATTATAATCTTCGACATATCCATTAATATAATTTTCAGATGAACTGCCCTATGTTAAATGTTATGAAAAAAAAAAAAAGAAGATCCAACATGAAATCATTGTGTTGCTGTTGAAAATAGTAGTTATTACCCAAAAATATTGATGCTTTTGCCTTGCTAGAAAGAAATTGATAGTGAGAAATATCTCGTAATCCGAATCAAAACTCGACTACAGATATTCGTCTCGACAAGAATTTTAATTCCAGAAAATAGTCGTTGTTGTCCTGAGCATTTAATCGGCAAACGATTTTCACACTGAAGAAATTTTTGAGCTGTAAGTTTTTACGAACACCTGTACTATCAGTGCACAAGAATTACTATTATTTTTAAAGACACTTCCAGCAGATTGTCATAATAGTATTTTAAACAGGGTAAATGAAAACAGTTGTTGTTGTTGAAGTACGGTAATGCTTTGTAAAAAGTACAAAGCGAGGCACTGCCTATATATTCCAGACCCAGAAAGTTGAATTTTCGATGATGATAATAATATTAAGCTTCATCGATAGAGCTCACTAAAATTAACAATTATTGCTATCATACATATATATTATTCTCAATAATGAAACAATGATACATAGGCTAAATCAGCTTGTTTTATTTTTTTTGAGTCTGTTTCAGACTGAAAATTGTTCAGAGTTCACAAGCACAGACTCACACATAGACGTCGTTAAAAATCACCTCTGACGCTCATGGATACGTCAGAGAGCTTTCTGGCGGTGACTTTTTCCCCCTAGAACACCCGCAAAATCGATTTGAAGAAAGATCTTACACATACTTAGTACTTTATGTAATTTATTTCTAAATTTATTAATATACGTCCTCATAGTTAATGGATATAAATAATGCTATTAATGTTCCATAAATAAAATATCGTTTCATCAAGGGAGTGCTCACTTACCTAACAAGTGAACAAAGACTTCAAAATTGCCATACTTTTGAAGTCTTTGAAGTCCTTTTTTTGAAATACTAAAATCCATTTTTTTCGAGATTTCAAATTGTTGAAACACATGAAATGGACTTCAAAAGACTTCAAAAGACTTCAATAAATTGTTGAAATTTTTGAAGTCTGCAATAATTTTTTTCATTTTAATATATAAATATTGTTTCAAAATTTTTACAAAAACAAATGAAGCAAGATTATTATAAATATATTTTAAACATTTTTTTTAATTTTATTAAACAAAAATTCTGGTATTTTTATACCCTCATCACAAACAGTCGGTGTTGAAAATGTATACATATATTGTTTTACATTAAAATATCCATGTACATCCATTGCAACAGGTATAAGATAACCACGCTTTTCATATGAAATCGTGTACTAGCAACACAAAACACCAATTTCTTGACTATTTTTAAAATCGGTACAAACATACGGAAGCGAATACTCTTGCCTTTTTAAAGTTTTGCCTTCAGTGTAGGCAAAATCTAATACATGACCAATCATACATGTAGAACAATTATATTTTTGAAATAAATACCAATCTCCAAGATGAATTTCTTCATTTTTTTTGAAAAATAATGTGTCATGAATTTTTTGATTTTTGTATTTATTCAGCTTACTATTTCGCACTCTAACTAATCAGTCGCTACTTAATTTGTCGGTTTTATTCAACAATTAACAAATTGATAATTTTAGAACAATCATTTCTTGCCCAGATTGATCTTTAACTAGCACAAATGAACTCTTTGGATTTAATTTTATTTTTGATTGATCATATGATTTTAAATTCAAGTTTCCCTTAACAGTAGACAAAATTGTTAAATCATGAAGCACATTACTATCAATACTTTCATATTCAGCAGTATCAATTTTGTCAACAAAATTTTTATATTCTAGATCGCTATCATTTGAATTTTCCTCATTATCCTTGTCTTTTTCCATCATTAATATAAGTACTTTATTACAGTCATCTAACTCAACGTCCAAATTTAACGATTTAACTTTTAAAAACGCATCTTGTTTTGCTTGTTCAATTGTTGTTATCATATCTTAAAAAGCAGGCAGTTGATATACCGGACAAAAATCTGCTTTTTTTTGGATCTAGAAAATGAAAACAAATTGGTCCCTTCATTAATATTACCAGAAGAAATATCTTCTTGAATCTGAATTCCTTTGACGCGGTAAATAGTTTCCAATAAACTACAATTAACGATTGTCGTATTAGTTGTGCTCATGGATCTCAATATTCGAAAAAAGTTTTCGCATGGCTGACTATTATATAAAAATGGTAAAAATATTTTAGAATCTAAAACGTTTTTTCTTATCGATGAGATAGAATTGACTAAACCGTGCGCATTTATTTCCATACACAAGTATCTGTTTGCAGATAAAAAATTATAAGTTAAACAATACTCGGGGGTTTTGTTCAAACATATCCTCCAAAAACGCAGAATGAAAATACAATACCAAGCTTTATAAATTCGAACTAAGGGATCTAAAGTTTTATCATTAAACGCAGACATAAACAATTGAATAATTTCCAAAAAAAGAGCTGTTCCTGCGCTATTAGGAACTTGTTTAATTAACAAATCTCTTACTTTCGGATCGCTAATTTTTTCAACCGACGAGTAATTCATTTTGTCTTTCAGCGACAAATCTGTTTTCGTCAAACAATGTTTATCTTTAGATTAATTGTCTATTAATATATGTAAATGAGTATTAGATATTAAATAGTCTCCAATCGGTAAAATAGTTGAACGTTTCAAAAGTTTAGTTCGCATCTTTGTACCAATGTGAACTTGATCTTGCAATGGTATTTGATTGGTGTTAAAAGTCGCATGAAAATATGGAATTTCGTATACATTGTTCGTTTCTTCTTCAAAAGATACATCTTTAATACCCAAGTTATTTTCGATTCGCATAGCTTTCAATAAACGCGGATCGCCATCCTAAGAAAAACCGAGTACATGTATGCCAACTCTTTTTAAACATTCAACAATATATTTTCAACAAGCAAGTACATCTTTGGTATCAAATTTGTTGTCAGTCCAGAATAGACATAAGCAAAACGCAGACACATTATTGACTAAAGGTTGTGACATTATAACATACGCCAAACTAGCTATTTTGCCATTTTTTAAGCTGTCTTCAATATGAGCTGCGCTTTTCGCTTCACATACACCATTTGTTGGTAAACCATTCTTATTTAATGGCAAACTGAAACCAATAAGTTGATCGGTAGAAGTATCATACTGTACACGTCCTGTAATTCGAGTAGCATCTTCGCTTAGCCAAATTATTGGTGGGGCATCATGTGAAATCAGATATTCTTTTAACTCTTTAATCCTCAGAATGCCTTCACTAATATTGCATGAATTTTTACTCATAACTCTTCTGATAGTCTGAATAGAAGGAATTGGCAAATTCGCATACAAAATTTCGTATAAATGTCTTCCACCTAATGTAAAAATATAATTACAAAATAACTTCAACTTCTCATCATACCTGCGACCTGTTTTTTTCGAATCTGAATTATTCTCAGCACTTTTGAGAAGTTGTTTCAGAAGATCAGTAGTTGAAGCTTCTCCAGAATCTGACAAACCATTGCCATCCGTTATATTTTTTTGCTGACATAAGCGACAAAGTTTCTCTTAAACGATCGTTTTCTTTCATTAGCGATTTTATTTGGTCAATTATTGGGAAGTATTCGGTGATTCTAGTTTGTTGTGGTATTATGGAAGAATGCATTTTTCTCATTCTGCGAGCAGAGCGCGAATTTACTGGTTTTTTTTTCTTTCGAGCATTTTCACTACAAGTACTTTTATCGAGACAGTCTGCCCGAGAACTGTCCCGACTTACTGTTTCCCCCACTCATTCTGAAATAAAAGTTGCATGGATTTAGAAACGATGCTTCCGGTATTCGATAAACTATTGCTGGATTCTGATATTTCACTGGACAACTGTTGAGATGACAGCGATGCAAATTCTTCAAGGGTCCTCATATCACACAGCTGATTTGTTGATTTCGACGAAATATCGTTACTAGATAGTACGACTGAAATTCAATGACAAAAATAGTTTTATTGATAAAAGAGTATTTTAGTTCAGTAAAAAATTGTTATTAAAATTACCTTGTGATATGATGATCGGCGATTCTTGCAATGGTTGAGCATTCTTTAGCTGAACTGTCTCACAGTTTTTGGCTTTGAAACGAGTATTAGAACTCACGTCACGATAATGTCTCGTCCCACCTGAAAAATTTAGAATTGTTTAATTATTTTATTCGGTGAATAAATTATTTTTTATTTTAATAAAATGTTCGATAATTGAAGTAAAAATTATCTTGCAATTTTTGTGGCGATATTTCGATGCTATCAATGTCACTCAAATCTTCGAGAGCATTCGTTTCACTGTTGGATTGACTTTCTACCTCTGAATCGGAACTTACTTGCTTCGCTCTTTTTTTCTTGGACTCAGGACAAGACACGCTGGATTTACGTTTGATTGTTACCTTTTTCTTCGAGCACTTTTATTACAATGTTGCTGGTAGTGTTTGACATAATTGGATATAATCCATCTGGGTTTGTACTTTTTTGTTCCTGCCATTTTCGACATTTGAAGTCGTTTGCTGCAGATTACACAATTAATTTTAGCTGTATAAGTGAACGTTTCGGGGAGATCATTTTCATTATACACCTCCGAGACAGAAACTTGAATTTTTGAACTGTCAATTCTAGAGATTTGTCGAAATTCTTTTCATCCAATACACTCAAACGCTTTTTGACAATTTGTGTCAAAATCTTTCCCTTTTCCTCGATGTTTAAACGTAAAATATTTTTTACGTACAACGGGAGAATGACGCCTGTCCCTGATTCAAGTAAGGACCAGAAATTTTGAGAAATCATCGTTGATTTATCAACGAGCTCATCTGTTTCCTTGAATGAATCTGAATTCTCAGCCATGGTCACTCTGTTTCAAATGAAAATTGAGAAAATATTAAAAACAATGTAAATAATAAGTGTTTTCAATTTAAAAAAAATTTTTCTAGTTTGTTTATTTTATTTTTATAATAATATAAAATAAAATTTAATAAACTGTAATTAATAAACTTGTAATTATTAAATATATATTTATACTGTATAAAATGGTATTAAAAAACACAATTGTAAATATATAATTAAGTGACAAGAATATGATTACATAAACTTATATTCCAACAATTTTTCAATAATCAAATGATATTAAGAATTAAAATCTAAACAAATTTATTAAATTTTTAAGCTCATTGACAATAGAAAACTAAAAATTTATGCACTTAAACGAACTTAAGCTTTGTGAAATATAATGTTTACAAACTGAAAGACTTTGTTACTCAAATAAAAAAACACAGCCAGCTGTTCAAATGAATTATTTCATCTTTTTACTTACCAAAGTTTGCATCAATTTACAATTTTGTTATGAAAACGATGAAAATCGAACACAGTATCAATTATAAATACAAAGAATTAGTAGTCATTCTGATTGTCTTTAATCCGTTCTTACGAGGTTATAATTAACGAGAGTGGCGGCACTCATTTCCATGTAACTGAGAG
Source organism: Psix sp. ZL-2020 (assembly GCA_022817045.1). Classification (NCBI taxonomy): domain Eukaryota; kingdom Metazoa; phylum Arthropoda; class Insecta; order Hymenoptera; family Scelionidae; genus Psix; species Psix sp. ZL-2020. The sequence goes on along the minus strand of JABFQD010000739.1, from coordinate 12,718 downwards.
AGAGAGCAACGACGCAAGCAACGACGTGTGTATATTTGTTTTAAATGTTACATTGTTTATTAGTTTTAATCGTTTTTAGTAACTAAAAAACCAATTTTTACCATAGACTTATTATGGTTTTATATTTATCTTCAAATAAATCAAAACAAATTATTAGAAATAGACAAGATAAAAACCTTTAAAGTATTTCAAAGTATTTCAAAGTATTTCAATTCGTGGTTGAACTCCTTGAAATCTCAAATTTTGCAGTATTTCAATTTTTTGAGATTTCAAAGTATTTCAATGGAGATTTCAAAGTATTTCAACTCCAAGTGGTTGAAAGATTTCAACAGTGAGCATCCCCTTGGCAGCGACTCAGATTGTAAACGAGGAGAAGAAGAAAAAGAGTGTTTACATCCAACGATTTTAACAATCTTTTTCGCGATGGATAACTGTCTCAATGAAAAGACAAATATATTGCATTAAGACTGAAGCAACTACATCTCACATCGCCAGATTTTGAATTACCGCATACCGTCATCGTAGGAATACGACTAGCTTTGTTAGTTGTTTCATCCTCGATTATACCCTTTATACCTGCGATTGCATCGCAGATATAAAGGGAAAAATACATGTAATATATACTAGAATGCACATGATTGACTGTTTGTAATGATGATCTTATCGAGAATAATCAAATCGTCTAAAAACGATATTATAAACCCGAGCTATATTATATATTATTATATATATTGATATATTATATCAAATGTCGAAATATAATTGTATGCAATAAAGTTCAATTGACATACATACAGAAAAGACAATAAATAATTTAACATCGAATATTCATTATCTCATTCCTATAGTGAGAATGCACGTATTAGTGTTCAAACAATTATTAAACCTTTTTTTTAATTTCTTTCAGTTAATTACTTCTAAGTTATGCTTAATATTAAGAATTTCATAAATTTTAATGACTACATACAGTTTTTTTGTTCAAAGAAACATTGATATTACTTTAATAATTTATAAAAACACTCATTCAAATATATTTATACAGTCACTGTAACTGTAATCTATAATTATTATAAACCAATTTCGCACTGTTCCTTTCAATTAAAATAGTATGTTTATAGAAATAGCTGTTACACTTAATAGAACTGCATATTATGCAGGTTTCGATAATAAAATATACATTTGATATTGCTATATATATTACAGTTGTGAAAAATCGTCATCAAAAATTGTACTAGGTAGAAAACATAACACGGAATAAGTGTGTGTGCGTGAGTGAATATGCATGTTTATGAATATGATGAATATTGAGAGCAGTCCGGGAAAATGTTCATATATGCAATGTTTTGACTTCTCCAACCCAAGATCGACTTCATCAAATTGAATACTGTGAAAAACGATTTTGCCATAAATTGAAATAATTTCCCAATATAATTGCCACTAGTCATTAGGCCAGCCCGGTCGAGCTAGATCGACCTCCCAAGCACCACATCCACCGATTTCTATCCCGAGGTCAAGGTTCCACGTGGTCCGATGCTTCCTGATAGCCATCTACTTATGAGGGTAGGATCTTAGACGATGCTTCAGCGATGAAGACAAGGAAAAAACCCTAGCCACAAAGCAATTCCATCTGGAATTTCATCACTAGACGACATGGTCGCCTGGCTCATCCCTTTGGTCTCATCACCAAACCCAGCTTGAATCGTCTTTCCGTAGAGTTTTTTTTATTATTATTATGAATGCAACTAATGTAAATAGCGATCTTGTTCATGTCGACATTTTTCATTCAAACGCGTAGAATCGATGATTCAACAAATATGTTTCTACGCTCGTGAATTCATTTTATAAATGTGACCCATAAACATCTTACGCTAAATAAATCGCAATTTTATAACACAGTTAAGCTAAATTTCAATTAGCTTAGTAACCTTTATCAATGAAAAATACAGTTTGAACAAATAAATTTTAAAAGTTTTTACATTAATCACATAATTCATCCAATACAACTGTAATATCAGTTATCATCACTGGAATTACATTCACTTTAACTGATTTCGTTTCAACTTCACGATTACGATCATCACAACAGTAATGCGTTTTACTCAATGTGTTTTTTCAAAAAGGTATATGCAACGATACTATACTACTCAAAACCGAAATGCATACTTTATATCCGTAATTACACATAAATAATAGTAATATTAATGATAAGACCTTACGTAATTGTAAACTTCATTTTGGATTTTTTACCAATCTCGAATTCACCACAGAAGAGAGTCTATGCTCCGACCGGGCCCTTTTATATTTTTCGGTCGCAGAATATGGCCATGCCTCCAATTTGACATTGAATCGATTGTCCACTTGATCAGGTAAGACGGTTTTTGCGAGTATAAACAAGTGCATTCGTAACCGTTAAATAGCAGCAAAATTTAAAAGTAACGCTAATATTGGTTCGCTTGCTCAGTCTTATTTTCCGTAAGCGCTGACAAGCGCCCGAGAATACAGCTCTCCCACCCCGGTCTCTACCAGACTACGTACTAAAAGAATGAGGGAATGTCTGTGATACTGGGTGAATAAAGATAGGCAAAGAATCGCAATAGCATCTTGTTAAAATATCAAAAATAATAATCAGACTCTTGACTCATCAGAATTTAAGGTTCCTTAGAATTACAGGATTTTGAATTATAAATTATTTATACAAAACTGTTCTGTAATATAACAATTTAAGCTCATCGTATGTATTTGGTAATGTAGTTACGAAGATTTAACCACAATTTTGGATTTTTTAATATATTAAAGAATTTCTTCATGAAAGAAAAAATATATGAAACGTACCTTATAATGAAAATACAAGTCTTACTAGTTATTGGGAGCCTCGGGAAAGGGGCTAATGAGGAATAACGGATAACGTAAGATAATCTTATTCAAATAATCAATAAATTATATTTGATATATTATTTTTGGAACCTAATGTCAGAATGAATAATTATTTTACCTTGCAAGTTGTAAAAAAGATTGGCTGAAAACGAACCTGTTCCGGACCCTATGCGACTTTACGATAATTTTTTATTAGAGTGTACCAACTCTGTCACCGAAAAGCTGGATCATCAAAAATCTCGCCGCTGTCAGAGGCACAGGTACCGGCCAGAGATTAGTAGGGAGATCGCTGACTGTAGGGATATCAGATGATTACACTGTTCAGAGCATTGATCGCTGTGCCCCCGAAGCATTTGGACATCATAATTACTGAGAAATGAAAAAGATGATAAAATAGAGCATAGTATACTTTTTAGGATTAGGACATGCTCGGTAACCAGTGACAGAGATGAGAGGACATTGCTAGCCCTATGCTTATAATGGGAACCAAAAAAGTTGCACGTTAGCACAACCCTCTGAGTTCTATAACTTCCATATTAGGTCTCAGCAAAACTGCTGTCGATTAAGCAGATAGCGATTATCTATCTGAAAAAGAGAGGAAGCGGTAGAAAGCATGGTATCTGAGATAAAGTATATGAAAACATTGTAAAAATATCTACTGTTATGCTAATTTTTGACACGTACATTTTTATCGTACATTTTTATCGTACAAACATTATAAATAAATAATATTCATTAAACATATATCTATTTATTTTTTAATATTCTGAAGTAAATTGCATTTATTCAGTCTTTAAAAACATTCAAACATCTAATATTTTTGACTTCATATGTCAAAAATATTAGAGGTGCTATTCTAATGCTGATATATATATATATATATATATGTGTGTTTTTATTACTACTTCAACCTGCTCTTACTTTTTATAGCTTTTTATCGATTTTAACCCAATGTAAACCTAAAATGTCGATAAAATGTTGGCAAAGCAGCTGAAACAATGTTGAGCCAATATTAGGAACGAATTTAAGACCGAGATTGTATGCCAGCACTGTTGTCATATTGGTCTAATACTCCGTAACAATACTAGCTTAGAATATCAATTCGATATTAGGGAAACACTTTTGACTCTTCTCAGGTTAAGTTAAATCACTAATATTTTGAATAGAAAATACCTTAAGATTGTTGTTCATTTTGACGTGCATCAATTTTTTTACGCTCTTTGAGGATTCTAAATTTTATTAATCTCTGATAAGATGTTTTACCGAGCTTAAATTGTCCTTCTTAATAATTAATAATGTTCTTCTAAAGAAAGAAGTATTTTTAGAATTCCAAAAAGTTTATATTTCAGACAGTGGATATGATAACGAATAATATCAATGTTTTTCAAATGAATAAGAAAAATTGAATAATACATTAAAAATATTAAAATGTTTATTGCTATAGTAAATTGACATCCGTTCATTCTGTCTTTTCTTTCTTATAGCTAGAATAAAGAGAAAGATAGTAATATGACTTGCAGCGCCACGACGGCCAACTTTTGCCCGCCTAACTAGATCCAACCGATATTGTCAATAGAATTTTTCTGATGACTGCGTCCATGCCTTGTTTTTAAGTGTTAAATCAATCGAATGAATAAAAGTGCTCAAGGAATATTATCACAATACTTTATTTCTCTATTTAAACCTATATGCTTAATAATAATTTGTCCAAAACGTTCGTAATATAATTAAAATAATATTAATCTCTCAACGGAATGTTAGCCTAAAAAATAGTGTATTTTCCTAATGTTTTATAAAATTATTTAGATTTGCATGATGTTTTTCCATTTATCTTAATCAATTTTCATATGTATAAGTGGTTATAAAGAAGGTGAGGAACTTCTTACGGACTATCTCAATACTTGCGCACTACAAAGTGCAGTAGAATCTGAAAATTCGGATGACAGTAGTGATCACGATTCGTCCAATTGTTCAAGTATTCATACCTCTTTGACAAATGTTCCCATATTCAAAGGTTTTTATTGTTATAATAACCAAGCATCAATTGAGTTTCTGAAAATTAAATCGTTAAGTAGATACAAATACAATTCAAAAGCATAGAAATCAATTGTATTAGGCTGTGGAAACTCTTAACTAATGAAGAACATAGTTTTAAAAATAAACAATAGTTTTTATCATATTGTAAATCAAACTCTTAAAAAAATTATTTCTATTGTATTAAATTGTAAATTTTCGATTTTGCATTATTAATATCTTAATTTATAATATGGTACAATATACTTTTTTTTTCAAAACTTGCTTCCGATTTATCATGATTTGATGCATCTTTATACAGTTCATGTTTTACTTTTAATTATAGGTATGTGAATTTATTTGTTATATTTATGTTACAATTTAATTTTCAAAAACTTAATTGCTTCACGGCTAGAGGATTATAATCAATTATAAACATTGCAATTAGATTGTAATTATTGATTAATTTTTTGATCTTGTAGAGACTGCTATCGAGACAGAAGCTACGGTTTAAAGTTGAGCCTAGAAAACGTGCAAATAAAAGACAGTTAAAATATTTTAAGTTGTTCAATATAAATTTTGTTTTTTTTTTTAATATTCACAAACGAAATATGCTTTTTCTATTTCAGTGGAAGAAAGACTGATAGATTTGATAGAATGTTATAACAAAAATGTGCAAGAGCATTTCAGAAAAAAACTTACCTCTTTAAAAAGGAGCATTCAGTATGACTTGAGTAAAAGGCACAAAGAGATTCTAAATTTAATTGTAAAAAGCGAGAAAACAAATAAACCAATAAACGAAATAAAAACAACATTAAATATCCCGGAAGCGTTTTCGACTTTGGAGAATTTCATGGAGTTAGACGAATCGCTTTCTTCCAATGAACAAAAAGAAATTATGGTAATTGTCTACTTTTTTGATCAATATTTTACGTGATTTTTAAAAAATAATTAAATGATTATAAAAATAAAGATATTGATCAATAAATTATTATCTCTAGACTGACTATATTCGATCAGCAACTATCAAAGATGGAATAAGTAATATCTTGCCTACCATAATGAAAAAGCAAGTTCAACTGAAATTTAGTGGAGCTGGTCGAGAGATCAGAGGACAGAAAAAAAACAATTTTAGCGCTACTCGAACATACAATTTAATAGCAGGTATAATATTTATTTTATTTATTTAATAAAGAATATTTTTTGCCAACATTTACGATTTTGGAAACATTGATTAAAGTTTTTTTATTGTCGGTATTGATATAATTTTTTAAACAATTTAATGAATTTAATTAAAAATCTTATACTTCTAACAATAAACTCATTTGATAAATGTATATTTTCTAATTTATCATATAATTAATAGATGTGCTCTTAGAATCCGTTCCAAATTGCAACAGAAAAGAAATCTTAACACGAACGAGCCGCTGGTTTTCGGGTTTAGGAGACAGAGATTTCCATGTATTTTAAGACAGGGAGTGAAAAGTTCATGACTGGCAATGTTATCTTCTGACGTGACTATACAACTCGTTGATGCAGTATTTTTAATATATTCGTCGGACTGTCAGTATCGCTATTTTCTAAAAAGTTATTTTATATTAAAAATGATATTTCTATAAATACAATAAGTTGTAATGAGATATGGTAATATTTTTACCTGGTGAGACAATTCTACGTTTCTTATTTTTTTTTTATTTGCGAACATCAATTTCTGTTTTTTTACTATTTTCAAAAGTTCCTGAAAATTGTACCATAATATAGTAGAAATTATATAAAGATAATATGTTTTATTTTAATTTAAGTGGATGTCAAATTCGAGAACGATGTTTTAATTTTTAATTTGGCGGAAAAATAATAACTTGTAGATTTTGATAATAAATGATTGAGGCTTGCACCAGATTTAATATCAGACTAATTTTTGACATTTACAGATAATTTTAACATGTGAAATGTAAAGATTGTTTAAAACAATAACAATGTTTCGTATCTGAAATTATTGTGAAACAATGAGAGAATCTTTACATATAACTTCAAGTATAGAAAAGAGTATTTAATTATATTAAGAAATGAATAAATATGTTAAAATTCAACAATTCCGATAAGGTTGGTAGCACATCAACTTTGACATTCATTTAATGATTTTAGTTTAAAATGATTTCAGAATTAACACAAGAAAAAAGTACTTTGATTAAAAAACTTTCTGAAGTGCTAACAATTTTTACAGGAATTGAAAATTTTCATATATAGAACAAATATTCAAAGATTTCAGAACTTACTAAAATAATCTGGTACGGAATGTAAAGATTGACACGCTTCATCTTTTGTAAACTGAATTATTTTTTCATTTTTTTCCGCTATTTGTTCTGTCAACGTGGAATGATAAGTGACTGTATTTTGTGCTCCCTGTTGACAATATCTTTCCAGACTTCGTTGACCTTGTGCAAAATCATCTAAATGATTATAAACAATTATTAATATAGTTAAAATATCAAAAATATCTAACCATACACCTAAAATGTTGAGTATATATTTTATGGATTTAGTGGAAGTTAAAATTAATTGAAAAAGTATCATAAACATAAATAACAATTAAATAAACGCAAATTTAATTAATTATATGAATCATGCAAATATATCAATAATATAAAAAAATGATTAAAAGTTTGGTATAGATGATTATTGCTTTAAAATTTGTTAAACAAGATCAAGCATTAATAAAAAAATATAAACATTTTTTAAAATGTTATATAGAAAATAAAATATTATATTTACCGGAACAAGCTAAAATTTGAATTTTGTATTCTCTCGAAGACTTTTTTGGTGAAGACGCGTTTTTTACTAATTCAGAGAAATGCTTATACTTTAGATATTGTTTTTTTGGCGTATAAAATGTATATGTCATAATTTCATTATCAGGAACTCCAGCCCATGATTTTGGGACTAAATCGAATGTACAATTTTTACCCTCTGTGAACTTAACAATATAATATTTGGCCTTGACGATGTTCCTGAAAAATAGAAATATTTGAAATTATAAAATTATATAAATCATAACCCCAAAACAAAACATAGAAAATAATTTTTTTTCAAAACGGAAAAGCACTCACAAACACTTTTAAATAATACGATACTTCCTTAGGTACGGCGCATAGTTGCTTGTAGAAACAGAGATACCAAAACAGGGAAAGAAAAAGTAGCTTGCTTTAGAAGTTAGCTACGAACCACTTGCTATCTTTTGCAATTGAATGTTATTAGAAAGAGATGACAGAAATTTGACAATTAAGATAGAAATTGAAATACAAAGAATTCGCGTCTAGATACAAATGTGCTATGCATATCTCTTTGATTTTTTATTAATAATAAATCGAATCAGAATTAAAATTGAAATAAAATAGTTTCTTCTATAACTATATTTTTATATATTAGTGTTGGGGATGTCACCTCAATTTATGCATAAATTTTAAATTATTTTCTCGTTTGAATTTCGGTGATCAGCTGATTGATAACCTATATTTTAATTCCAAAATAATCGCGGAATTCGACTTTCTAGGAATTGTAGTGTCTGCATAGTTAAAATAATTATGTTTTGCTATGCGACATGTTCGGAACAAGGGGAGCGGTATTTTGCTCCAAGAACTTTGTCCGGGTTGTAAATCCAAGCAACGGCTGACAACCAAATATTTATCCGTCGAGGATTGTCAGTCAATGCATCAAACGTTGCTTGGACATTTTATAAGTTTTTCTTTTTATTATATAGAAAGCCAACATATTTTGTGCAAGCGCTGGACATTACTTTTTATGATTGATAAAAGGTTGTTGTCCAAGCGCGTCTGTAAAACAGATGCGCCTCACGGTGCGACGTCCTCAACGCGAGTTTCCATTTTATTGCAGCTATTGAAAATTTCGGCGATGTGCGCATGAGCACCACCGAAAAAAACAAATGTTGCAAGTCAAATGTAACTTTGTTCTGTCGCTACGCCACGCGTCGATCTGAGAGCGTAAATGTTAATAAAAGTTGTTGTTGTTTAACAAGCTGTGTCTTTGCTTGATACCCCTGCCACCAAAGTGGTGACCCTGACGTGATTCGTGTTTATGAGTGACAGTGGTGCAAGCGATTGGGACAACATTTTCGTCGAAGCCAACAGCACGCTGACCGAGATGACAGGTCACACAATTACTCCCGCAGGATCAACCGTGATGCAGCTTAAGCTCTCTGCTTTCCTCCCAGACGATCCCGAGACGAACTCCCGGTTCGTCGAACACGGGAAACGTACCGGGCAGTCACTGATGGCGGCAAGTGACGATTGCCCCATCGCGCGCCGCTTATTCTTAATTGACAAGAACAGCGCAAAAGACTTTTTAATCGACACTGGTGCTGACTTGTGCGTGTTTTCGCGGAGTTTAGTGCAAGACCGTCGGGTGAAAACCGGGTACGAGCTAACCGCGGCTAACGGCACCACCATCGCCACCTATGGGTTATTACCGTTAACCTTCAATCTTGGACTTCGTCGCGATTTAACGTGGAGTTTCGTTATCGCGGACGTGTCCAAATCCATTATCGGCGCCGACTTTCTGGCGCACTTCGATCTGCTGGTCGATCTGAGAGGACGTCGTTTATTGGATCAAAACACCAGTGTTGAAGTTGTCGGTAGGACATCGAGTTGCGAGATGTTTACCGGCATCAAGAGTATCACTGGTACTTTGTGTTACCACACCCTGCTCCAGCGGTATCCGGAGATCACTCGCCCCGACGGGGCGTGCAAAACTGCAGAGATGAAACACAGCACGGTGCATCACATCCACACTACGGCAGGCCCACCATTGGCGAGCAAATGACGACGTCTCGCACCAAATCGTTTCCTCGCGGCAAAAGGGGATTTGAGTCCATGCTGCGATTGGGCATTTGTCGCCCATCCAAGAGCAGCTGGGCTTCTCCCCTACACATGGTGTCGAAGAAAAGTGACGAATGGGGACTACCGGGCTCTCAATGCGAGAACCATTCCTGATAGGTACCCGGTGCGTCACATCCAGGACTTCGCCCAGACGCTGCATGGTAAACGCATATTCTCCACGATTAATCTGGTCAGAGCGTATCACCAAATTCCGGTAGCGCCAAAAGACGTGGAGAAGACCGCTATCGCGACGCCTTTCGGACTTTTTGAATTTCCTTCAATGAGTTTCGGATTGCGAAATGCCGCTCAAACATTTCAGCGGTTCATCGACGAGGTGCTGCGTGAATTGGATTTCGTCTATGCGTACATTGACGATCTCCTTGTTGCATCCTCGTCGGAACAAGAACATGCCAAACACCTCAGACTCCTGTTCGAACGTCTGAAGGAGTACGGAGTCATGGTAAACTCAGCCAAATGTTGTTTTGGTGCTGCCGAGGTCAAGTTCTTGGGATACCATGTGTCTGCAAGAGGCACTCAACCGCTCCGGGAAAAAGTTTCTGCTATCAAGGAATATCCAAGACTCAAGACGGCAAAGGACCTTCGACAGTTTTTGGGCATGATAAACATTTACAGACGTTTCATGCCCAGAACTGCCTGTACTCAGGCACCGCTCAATGACTTGCTCCGATCAACTGAACCGACGCCGCTGATGTCGCTTTTACCGAGTGCAAGAACGCGCTCGACGATGCAACATTCCTGGCGCATCCAAAGCTTGGCGCGGAACATTCATTGGTCTGCGATGCGTCCAACTACACCGTTGGACGCAGGTGGCTATTCCTGGGTCCAGTGCTGCTATTTTCTGCGATGTCTCCACCTCATTGGCGCGGCCCTTCCTGACGGCGGTCTTCCGCAAACCAGCTTTCGACGCCATTCACGGGCTTTCTCATCCTGGGGTCAAGGTGACGACGAAGCTGGTGAAACAGCGCTACGTCTGGCCCTCTATCGACGGGGACTGTCGCGCTTGGGCCCGCGCCTGCATCCAATGTCAGCAATCTAAGGTCTCACGGCATGTCTCGGCACCGATCGGCAATTTTTCAGCGCCATCACGAAGGTTCGAGCATATTCATATCGACCTTATTATCATGCCATACTCGGAAGGATATAGGTATTGCTTAACGTACGTCGACCGCTTTTCGCGGTGGCCGGAAGCAATACCTCTCCAGGACCAGGAAACAGAGACAGTAGCCAGAGCCTTCTACACGCATTGGGTAGCTCGCTTTGGTGTTCCTCTTCGTCTGACCACTGACCAGGGCCACCAGTTCGAATCCCACCTGTTCCGTTGCCTCAATAAACTGATGGGCACCGACCACTTGCGGACAACGGCGTACCATCCTGCAGCCAATGGCATGGTTGAGCGACTCCACCGACAGCTTAAAGCCTCCGTCAAGTGTTTGCAGTCTGACCGATGAACACAATCGCTCCCAACAGCTCTCCTGGGAATCCGTGCAGCCTGGAAGGAAAACCTCCAAGCTACAACTGCAGAAATGGTCTACGGCGAACCACTCCGCCTTCCTGGCGAATTCCTGGCGTCCACTTCCACCAGGGACATAGACGACTCCGCCGACTTCATTCGGGAACTGCGTCAGCACTTTCGGGCGCTCAGGCCAGTCGACGGCACCAGGCATAGCGAGCGCAAGATCTTTGTTTTCAAAGATCTCGCTACCGCCTCTCATGTGTTTGTCAGGCATGATGCCCACAAAGGACCTCTCCAGCTGCCCTACGATGGACCTTTTGAAGTGGTTTCTCGGGCCGAGAAACACTTCACCCTGGCGATGCGGGGCAGAAACACATCCGTGTCAATTAATCGCCTGAAACCAGCCTACATCCTTGCCGAGAACATCGCATCAAGGGATATCGCTGGGTCTGCCAACGAAGACGACGATGACTTCGTTCCTGTCGCTTCGGAAGACAATCAAGCTCCAGACGGGTACGTGACACGTACCCGTGTCACCAGAGAATACAGATGGTAGCTGAAATTCAAAACAGAAATAATACGACAAAAAGCAAAATACTTTAACTCAAACGAAACATCAGTTTCGCTCGGGCCGAGTGAAAATATTATGCTATAATAGATACTCCAAAATGCGAAGTGCTGCCGGCTGTCAAAACTCTTGTCTTATCTGCTAATTGGTTTCACATCTTAGTATAATAGACGGATTAAATGATCAATCTTAAGTCTAATTTTTGTGTTTTGACGCTGACCACAGATAATACGAGACAATACAAGACGATACAAACTGAACTAAATCAATTTTAACAGAACGCTGTTTTTAATATTTGTCCGAACACCGAATTGCAAACTCTGCTTTAATATAAAATCAAGATGCCTTTTGCTAACGATCGACCGATTATTCGAGTAATAGACTCTTCAATTGACGCCGAGAACTCTCAATTGCACGCAAACAAGTAAATATCAACAGTATACAAATGAATACGAAATAACGGTAATTCATCAATACATAAACTTCAATACTATATACTAATTAAGTTTTATTCTCATAACAAGACTTATATGATATCAAATATTTAATGTAAATTATCTAAACCTGATTGTCCCTTGTTCTATGTCTAACTTATTAGTCTTATACTTACTAACTATTTTAACCAATTAACTGGTTGATAATGATACAACTAATAATACTAACAATACTATATCGCGACAACAATTGTTCGCGCTTTTATAACTTTCTATTGTTATGGTGGGGATAATCATCTTTGCCCTTCCCTTATTACGCATAATAACGTAAATAACATAAGGGATTACATGCAAAATAAAATAAATTAAACTATATCGACTCGATTTATTTAAAAACTAAAATAAAGCGACAAAGTCGACTCCTGGGTTTTCGATCGCCAACAATTAGTGTATAAATATTTGT
>JABFQD010000738.1:0-22695 GCA_022817045.1 Psix sp. ZL-2020 | reverse complement strand
TAAATATTTTTTTAGACAAAATATTAAAAACTTTTTACATAAAGTTAACTAAACGAAAAATTTATATTTATATTAAACAAAATGAAAATTAAGAAACCAAAAATAAAATTTATAAAAAAATGTATCATAAAAGATACGTTTGTAGAACTCCATGTATCTATATAACGAAACATAATTTTGAACTATTCTATTTTGTTTTCCAAGTATGCAGCTTCACGCAATAGAAAAAAGTTATCTACAAAAATCATGCATTTTCTTTTCGCTTTTTTTAGTAAAATGATAAATAATTTTTTTAATCGGTGGACCTAATAATGCGTTAATAGTATTATATATACCATTAATAGGTAGAAATCAATATTTTCAATCTGTTACATAATACCGCATTACTTCACGTGAAATCGATAAGACGTACACATAAATCAACCCTAATTAACACAAAACATTTTCATAAATGAAGTAATGAAGCAAGTTTCCAGGAGCGTGTTCTGATAGTTGCGAAATTCTATAATATTCACACTCGATTACACTTACCGAGTGTGCATGGGTCACGAAGTAGCAAAGATATTACACTTTAGTCAACGTCAACGTGCAGCGAAGAATAGAGCAATCCGCGGAAGTAAATCGAGGACGGGTCGTCCCAGTTGGAACAAAACAGACGGAGGAAATGGAATAAGATTGCGGCATGATCTTTGCGCCGATCGTCCGATTCTTAGATGTAATTCAAAATCTTCCATACATTATACATGAACCGCATAAGGAGCAACGAGTTTGAAACGCAAACTAATGTACCGAGTTGACACGCAATAGCTAAAAAATCCAATTCACTTCAAAGATATAATTCACCTACATTAGACGTCGATTTATATTTAGACTTATATTTATTTTTTTAACTTTAACCGAATCAACGAATTGCGCATGGTACATTGAGAAACCGACATAGCAAACGCACTTTCCGACTTTTATACCTTTGGATCGGTATCGTTTGTGAAATAAGTAAATGCAACCCTTGTTCAATAGCATCTTGCGCGCGTGACTTAATACACAATTCATTCACGATTGTGACACTTGAATTTTCGTTAGTTTCGGCCCCTTTCAGTTTGTACTGAATAATAGGTGGATATCTAGTTCCCGTCAAAATCAGTAAATGAGAATATTTCCTTTATTATAGGAAAATATTTATAGTTATTATTTCTTTATTCTTTTCATAGATAAGATTTTCAACGTTATTTCATCATTTATAGCATAATAATTGTCTAATTATTATCCAACTATTGAATTCTAAGTTATAAAAAATTTGTAGCTCATAACTCAGACTGTTATACTTTAATTTTTTAAAGAGTGTATTAGTTAAAACTCAATATTCAATTAAAATATTACATCTGCACAAATTTTCAAAAAATATACGTATTTAAAAAGGTATATACTTAATTTCAAGAAGCATATAAATGTGTTTCCTGTCGAGTATTAATAATTTTTCTTGTACTAAAAGGCTAAAAAAAGCTTACTTGAAACATCCTTACATTGAGAAAGTAATTTGATGTACTCTAATGAAAATCTCTAATTTATTTCTCGTGATCTCAGAGCATGAAGCTTGTGTAAAGCAAAAGCTTTCGTGAACGAGTGTTATGTGTTGCTTGTGGGTAATGCGGAAATTTTATGCCTATACCACAGATCGTTTTTCGCCTTCGCCACGATGTAAGAAAAAGTTCGTTCCAACAAGCTTCGAAATGATTCCCCGCCAGTCAAGTAATTTCGCTAATGGTTCCGAATTGCAGGCGGGCCGACTAGGATACGATCGAACCGGACTTCTCTTCTCACACAAGGTAATTACTGCTAAAAATTCGGAAATTAAATTGATTCCTATAAAAACACTTTTAATACGCGTAATTAGGCGGTAATACATAGAAGTAATTCATAGATTACATAAGAGTAGAAAATTAGTAGCATGTTGTAAATCCTTTTTCGTCGGGATATTGATATTAAGATAGACATTTATTCGGTTTTTATTTAATCGGTTATTGATAAATTCAAAATGTAGGCATTGAAAAGATTAATTAATACTTAATTGATAAATTAACGTCAAGAAGTGTGTACAATGAAGAGTATTCACTTAGATTGACCAATGGTTCAAACATTAAATGACAAAGTCTTGTTAGATTGATATATGTAGAAAATATAAAAGAAAATACCAAGCTAAAGAGTTGCATAATTTTAACAGGTCAGCACATTGATGACCTTTTTGATAAAGCAACTATTTCTGAAGCCATCTAGTGGTTTGATTTAGGCCACTTTTTACGAAAATCTTCTATCATCGCCTATATAAAGAAACTTAGTATAGAGGAAAGCGACTGTTACGTAGCGAGACCCGGATCACGATAAATCTTCTTCGATTACAACGTCAGTGGAGGAAAACAAAGACTCTTTCATAAGTTTGATGGAAATGAGCAATCTTTTAATTTGTGAGAAAGCAGAATTTAATCAAACAATTCAACAATTTAAAAAAAACGATAATATTTTGTTGCGTGCTAGACGAGAAAATATAAATAGATAAAGATATTCAATTCACACTGCATGAGTAAAACTTTAACAATTCAATCAAAATAGTCTAATGATAATGATGTACCATTATTTATACGTTTCTTAATACAAATTCAATGAATTTAGATTTCTTCATCAATTTTTTTGGTTTATGAATATTTTCATATGCACATAAAGAATTCACAAAGGCGTATCAATTATTTATTGATAGTAAGAATAATTCAGACGTTATCACGGCTACGATAAATGCAAATTGACTAATACACGTTTGATCTCTTTTGCATTTAGAATTTATTTTTAACACCACCATTTGATTAAAAATTTTTCATCCCAAAAAAGTTCCATTGTCCGACCTTTTGTGAAATATCCCAATTGAAGCCAACAAGGCCAATTGACAAAATGGAAATTTTAATCAATATGAGTGCAGTAAAATTTCGTTACGTAGACAACAATGCCACTAATTTTCATTAGTCGATTTTGTGCGTGAAAGTCAGTGATTTGCTGTGCGAAACGCGTCCAGAAAATAATGTATGGTTGGTCACTGTTAAGTTACGACGGTCGCACCCCGAAAATAATGGTCAGCCGCGGTAAAAATGCTACCGGCGATAAAAATATGTGTGTTGGAGCACGACTAGCCAAACAGTGGTGAAAAAAAGCACGATGTCTCAAGCTGGATAATGAAAGGCAGTATGAAAGACTAATAATAGCGAAACACGTGTAGAAAGCTAACGATCGCGGAAAGCTTTGAAGGTTATGACAATCACCTAAACATCCACATTTATGTGGAGCTAATTGATGGCAGTTATCAATGACAACTATAAGATATGTGACTTCAATGACGTTATGACAAATATAAACATCTGTTGTAGCTCTTAAGTCAAAACACAATGCTTCACACTTCGTTTCGCATCGCAAATCAGACGCAGGTGTTTAAAAAAACCGTTATTCAACGATTGTTCATCGAAAAATCAAGATAATAACAATTCTGAAAGCAATAAAACGTCCACTTGAATCTAATCGCCGCGACACGTTGAAGCGCGAGATTTTCATTTTGATCACGTACTTTCTAGAGTGGTTGTAATGGACGCATATTAAAAACGTGTTTTATATTAAATGCGTATATATATTCCTGACCGGATGGGACAGTGGCGAGGCTTGAAAATTCAAAAATAAAAAGATACAGGCCATAACCGAGAGACGTGTAAGGGTCGTAACGAATGGCTTCACAGTTCAGGACGTTTGCGAAACGTTGATGTTCCTTTGCGACAAGAAAGAACAAAAGCGTCAAGAATGCATTTCAGTCGAGTTGTAATTCCCAAGATGACTTAAATGTGGAACATAACTTTTTTGCAATTCAAGTGTCGAATTTTCGTTTCTCCTTCGTCCATAAAAATTTGGCACGAAGCGTGGTTCTTATCGCTTCGTTAAATTATACACGTATAACTTATCTTGAAGCATGCGAATCAGTTTTATATTAAATGTTCCATATTGATTAAAATATGAAATGTTTTTTTTCAATTTTTTGTTTTAGTATTTTTTTGATAGACTACCTTTTATCCTATTTATAAATCTAAACGTGTATACTTGTTGAGAATTTGACGTAACACAAATTCAGTCGTCGATTTCATAATGCCAACGGCTACTCAGCGCACTATTAACCCTTTTATCGAAGACTTTGTCCGGAGGATATGAAAGAAGCTAGTTTTTATCACGCTGAATTCAATCGACTGGATGATAATTAACGCTCGTGCGCCTCCCTAACGATCATCAATCGCAATTTATAGCGAATCAGCTCCTGCAAGTTCCGCGGCGATATATAAATACGTAACTGTACGCTTTCAGCGACATGCTGACTTATTCGGTGAATCACCGTATAATAGCGCAAATATTCGCGATTATTCGATCTGTTAGATTATCGAATATATAATTTTTGTCATAAATTATGATCATAATAAAACTATAATATCAAAACCGTAATTAATGTGGAAATACTACATTTTTATATGAAATATATTGATGATCAAGTATAGTAATAACACTGTATTTTGTATCATAACGTTATTATGCAGATTTATATTATTATGAGGAAATTACACTAATCTCATCAAATTTATTTTTATTCAATTTTTTATCTGGAAAACACAGATATATATGAAAAGAAAATTAACAAGCTAACATTAAAAATAAATAATATAACTAAATATTCATGTATTATTATTTGCATTACATAAGAATTTTTTCTAAGTTAGTTTTAGCAATAAACTACTTATATGGATACTTAGGTATTACTCGAACTGATTATTTTCTAAATTTAAGAACATAATTTCTTACAATCAATAATCATTTTATCTCTTCGGTAACACATGTAAAAAGAATATTTTTCTGTTATTTATTGTTATTATTTTTATTTTTTTGAGAATGGAAGATAGTTGAACAGTAGAATGCAATTTGCATAATGTATTTTAATTCCTCTGAAGTTAAAATTTTTGCATAATGTTAATTTACCTAGTGAAGCTCTACTGTCATAAAATAAAGAATATTTTCAACAATTCGATTAGTTTCAAAGTATAAATGGTACAGAAATTTTAATATTTCAACCGTGAAATTCTTCATTTTACATGAATATTTTCGGATCGCATTGAGCACACTAAATTGGACGATAAGTTACGATCGTACATTAAACTACAAAGCCTAAAAATATAAGATAACGAGTATTTTCACCAACTTTATGAGCATTAAATTCATGAAGAATTCAGCTCTGTAATATGATGAAAGGCCACTTATTTTCTTTCGTTTATAATTCATCATCGTCTGTTTTAGAGGTTTGCAATCGAATTTAAATTAACGACTTTTACTGATATACTCACAGAAGTAACTGTCGAACCTAATAACATATTTCTTTTTATTTCAAACTTAGTGACGCTATCATGTAGTTTTGTGTGAGACATTACGACGTAATTATATCTTATCTATGCTTAATCGTTTGTTTCAAGAATCTTATCCTACATGTAAGAGCTATTTAAGTATCACATTACCACCGAGTTGTCGAAAACTTTGCACCAAACTGCAACTTCATGCAAGACCTGCAATAAATTCACAGCTGCACAAAGACAGTATCTGATTCGAAAACAAAATCGTTGCTATAAACGTCTTCGTTATTATCGTTGTTGACGATGTTATTTTATGTTGTAACTTATTTACAAATATATATTTATGCATCTATTAATTAATGAAACTTTCAATCAACTAAAGAAAACCTTTTAATTAAAATCAAAATTAAAATATTTTTATGAATCGATTGTTATAGTAGTAGGTTCTACCATTAATCGAGAATTGAAAAGTGTTAAATTAACTTTTCATTCTAAGTAAGTCGCAACAAGAACCTAACAACAATTATTCAACGCTTTAAGAAACACCGCGAAACTCGTAAAACAAAATACAAGAGGGTATTACAGAGCGCGCTTGAAAGAGAAGTCGTTGCAAATGTCGTATTAGCATAAAAATACTATTTGTTTCCATTGGTCGAAGAATGCGTAAACCTTTCTTCAAATCGCATGTAAATGAAGTTCATGAAGCCCAGGTGTAAAGTCATAATTCGGTAGGCAACTTATTTCCGGTCTACAATCTTAAAAAATTGTACTGTATGAATCACTTTCGTATTCGTATTTTTATAATTACTGCTTTCATTGTTTATAAAAAAATGTTTATTTCTAAAAAAACTTCTTCCGACGTTTACATTTAGTTCCATGTTTATGTGAAAGCCAATTATAAATTTGTATAAAAAACTTAACGATTATAAAAACATTTTTAAATAGATCCGTCATTATGGAAAACTTGAATCGAAATTTCATTTCTACTGTGTAAAAAGTGATAAATAATAAAATATATTATTACTGGAATATGTATGTCAAAAAATTAGTATTATGCATCAAGAGAAATTATTTAGATACATTATTTCAAACATTTTTTATTTAACACTATAAACATACAAAGATTCAAATTGTTGGTTTAAAATATCATCATATAGATCTAATTTAATATAACCTATTATTGATCAAATGCGTCCGTCTAACATCTTTAATAAAATTATATTTTGAGCCAATTGATAATTAGTTATTAATCCATGAATTGATGTCAATCATACATTGACACTAGAAAGTAGTTTGGAATCGCATCGTAAATTGACTGATTTTTTTTCTTCTGAGAAATATATGATTAGGATTACAAATTATGAACCTTTTTTTATTATATGCTTAAATCATATTTCATAATCAAGTATAGATAGACCGGAAAGGTAGGTCTATTATACGATGCATAACGCTCGTCGCCAGTAAACTTGGTCACAGCCATGTACTTTGCAAGCCCGTATTTTGGCTTGCTGACAAGTTTCAATTTTTTTTAGTATGGTTTAGCGTTTTTCATATGCAAATAAAACGAGCAAGTTAAATTTGTAACATGTTTACGTACAAATATGTTATAATAAAAAAACATTTCAATTCTATCAATTTGCATCTTTTTATTGCATTGAAGAACATTGTACAATATGTGTTCCTTGTACGAACATTGTACAACGCTTCCATTATACTTATAATACGACGTTTCACATGTATTGTTTTATAAATAAAACACTTTATCAAAGACATTATTAAATAAAATAATTTGGTTATAAAAAATGATAAGTTTTGGAAAATTCTTTGACATATGATTAATATATGTCTGAAACGTAGTAAATCATGAAACGTAAAATTGAGTAAAATACTAAAATACACTTTGTTGTTGATTCAATCTGCATAATTTTCGTTTCTATGATTTCTTTAGACTTTATACACTCAAATGTCATATTTTTACTCATTTCTGTAATCGCTTCAAAGGTTCGCTTACAAAAGAAAACCGCAATACATTTCAGTTTTGAGCCGCAAAGGGGTTTTGTTGTTTCTATTTTTCGACCACAAGTAGTTTGTTCTCCTACAAATGCTATTCTTATAATGAAGTAACGGTCGAACATTTTTGTAAACTGCTTAGACTTATCATTTTTGATACGTTGATAATAACAGTAACGGAACGCACTGCAAAATAAGGTAAAATAACTCCGCGCTGACATTTGAATTGATTCATACATTTTTTTCGTGTAATACTGTATCAACTTTTTCTCGGATAAGAAAAAAGTTCCGGGCTAGTTGAGTCGAGATCATTAAATCTTCTTTCCGAGTAACAAAGTTTTGATTAATCTTGAAAAGTTCTTTAAAACCAATTGTTTTTACTAACGAATATTCTCATAGACGCAATTGCATTCGAAAAGTTTTAAACACATTTTGTCGGATAAAAATTGCAGTTCAAATAATTAAAAAAATTTTACATCGCTATGCGGGACGTGAATGTGAAACATACACGTCCTGCATAGTACGATAAATTTTAAATAATATCTTCTCTAATAATTTTTCGTTACAACTATTATTCACCGAGTTGAACAATGAAACTTTCGAAAAATACGCGCCCTCTGGTCCGGCGGTTTTAATGGTATGTGTAATGTGACGTTATCTATCTTCTACTTTGCTGGAGCCTTTCATGAAAATTATAAATTGCGAACAATCTCGCATTCTTTTTCAAATTCGTTTTACGCGACCATCACTGTTACCCTTAATTTCATGAGAATTTTAGGAAAGAATTTATCTTACACAGTAAATCATATTATAAAAATTGTTACAAAAATCTGTATTCCCAAAATACATTTATCTGAAGTCGAAGTGTAAAAGGTTGAGTTATATATCGATAAAATAAAAAAGCTTTTTCCAATCTAAGAATGACGGCGTCAATCGCGCGAGTTGTCGGAAACAGGACGGTAAGTAATTGGAGTTACAATTTCGCGGAGAAACAATTTTTTGGTCTTGTTTCTCAGGTCGCTTGTGAGCCGAGATTCGGTGTGATCGAGAAAGACGTCGAGGCGCCCTTTGCTTCTGACGGTTAATCCAGCGCCTAATATACGGAAGGCAGCTGTGATCTGGCACCCCTTCGCGCCACGAGATCGACGAGGTAACAGAAACCATCCTTGCCATTTCACTCGATTGGATACATCGACTGAGGAAAAAAGGTTAATTGGTACAGAGCGGACAGACGTATCGGACGTAATCCAGACTTCGATCCCGATAGCAGTGCGTCGTGATTTCTCAGACCGAAAACTCAGTACGATTGGCTCCGCGCACTTTATTTTTCGGATCGCTATCCTTTATAGATTCACCGTTTCTCAATCGCGGAAATACGCTTCGCCTATTATTACGATTCCTTTTATCATCAATAATGAGACTTTCGTTTACCATCAAATTTATATCATATTTTACTACCCTTTTATCTCTGCTTCATTCAATGGACTCTTTTTACCGCTTTGTTATCTCCAAAAACTAGAATTGGTCGTAAAACAGTTTAGGTGCAGCGCACTTTAACAAATTATTGGTCTCGATATTCCAAGGCTACAACGCAATCTTGTATACCATCATCTAACTCTTTTCAATAATAATTCTCGATTTTGGTATATGAAAAACAAATGATTTCATTAAATACTTACGGGTAAACAAAGCACACGATTATAAATTAATTGTGAAGATCCCGTGCTGGAATATTTCATTTCTTTGACTGAAGAATAACAGCTTAAAACTTCGCGGACCTGTTCGTACTTTGTCGCGATGAGGTATTTCATCTTAGACCACTATTATCGCTGGCATGTAAATGCGCAAAGTTTGCGCGGACAACTTTAGTACATTTACATTTCATTCGGATGTTTTCATGTCTTAAGAAAGTTGTAGGCGAAAACTTTCGTCGCCTTTCTTATTAATACGTATCAAGGTAAATAGAATTATGCTTTCAAAGCTTACAGAAACAACCGCAAATAATTACAAATTCGATATTCCAGTTTAATGAACGTCCTACAATTTATGTATAATTGAATATCCTACGTAAATATAGACTTTTTAAAATATAAAAACATTTGGAATAAGGTCAGCATCTTCTCAAATGTGGTTTTTGAACAGTGTAATTCAGTTAGACAAACTTTTCAATTTGACTTGAAAAATTTAATCTTACTCACGAGTAACATAATTATTCATCGTTGAAGTGTAATTTATTGTCAAACGATCGTGCAAACAGAGAAGCGCGGAAAATGAAAACGATAAATTTTCTTAAAATAGTTACAACTAACAAGTCTTACAAATCGCGTTAAGCAAACTACAGTTGTTATTGCAATAAACGCGCGCTAGAGTGTAATTTGAGTTTGGTCGTGCTTTTTTCAATTATTTAAACGGAAATGAGATTTTAATTTTCACCGCGCCAGTCACACACACTTGTACGCGACCCGCTCAACAGTTTGGACTATCTTCGTACAACAATTCTGCGAGAAGCATTATGATCAGATTTCAATATTGTTTTTGCCTTTAAACGCTGCACTGAGCTTCGTTATTTTCCAACTGTACTCGTTTATACCTTATTGTTTATAGGTCCATTTAATTGGCTTTTCTTCGTTAGCTACCGCATTCGTTCACAAGAGAGAGCAAAAAAGATAAGCGAAATGCACAAAAAAGCTGCAACTCGATCTTTCCATTTACACCGAACTAATGCCTTCATAACATTCGGTCTTAAAAAAATGTTTGCTTGCCATCGTGAAATTAAAAATATCAAGCCCAAATGGTTTAATTTATTTTCAAAGTTGATCGGTTATTCATTGGTAAACGGATAATTCGAGGACGCAAATTGCAACTTGGTCTTGCAAAAGTTAATTCTTCAAGTTCAACACTTAATACTGGCGACGTATAATAATGTTATCTAAATACATTTTAGGTATTCCATCATCTCTCTTTCGCGATATATTAAAATGTAAAATAAGTTAACTCGACTGTTAATTGCGCTCGGAGATAATGATTGAATAATGATTAAGGGCAGCATTGGAAAAAAGACTAAAGGAACCGCATATATCCTGATTCAATAGTTCAAAGTTATGAGTCATTTCATATTAGTCGGTGACCGCATGTAGAGGCGACGAAGTGTATAGGGTTTAAGCGATTCTTATCAATTTCTAAGGGCTTCGATATAGACTGAAGTATATACCACTATACCAATATACTTTTTTTCACGCCATGTGACAATACTAGAGTAATTCTCACGGCTGTCAAAAGCGCAGTCGCGCGACCACGCGCACCATTAAAATTCAAAAGCCGCTCGCGAGCGCTGCATAACCGGTCGGGAACTCTCGAACGTGCTAATTAACAATTACTGCGAAGCGTTGCTTCGGCGCCGCCGGTCTAGTCGCGTTTATCGTGTCGCCGCCGTGAGCGGCTATAACGATGTGTATATGCATAATAGTTCGTGCACCATTACATCGTGATGTCCCGCGCACTTTTTCTCTATTACTTGATATATGTTTTGTCACGTGTGCCACCACCCGATATTTCTCTTTGTCAATTTATTCCGTGCGCCCGTTCCATAAATTGTATTCCGCTGAGCACTTCTTGTCTTTCATTTGTTCGCGGGCACACGTCATGCGCTTTAGACGTCGTATATAAAATATAGAGCTGCTATTTAATTTTAGCAATTTCAGATCGTGCATTTTTTATTATGAGTAAGGTATAAGTTGCGGATTCTTTGTTGGTGACGGCTATCTACAGAGGAGAAGACTAATTGATACACTTTTAATAAGAGTCTCAATTATAAAAATTAATGATCGAACGTTTCGAAACTTAACTTTCATTGAAAAATTATTCAGCGAACGGATCACCGAAGTAGAAGAGTCGACAGTTTGTTGATTGTCCAGTAACCTGATATACAAAATAATTATGCAAATTTCGACATTGTTGTGGAGTGTGATATCGCATTTCGCTTATCAATATTCAATATATGTACAATGAAGCCATATATAATAAACTGTCTGTCATTTTAACTTTGGCTTACGAGACGTGCTTAATTATTTATCGCGCTTGTTTGAAGTGTGTTCTAGATGATTGGTAGAAAAGACTTGTCGACCAACGCCAAGCTATGCAATGGAAATAATATATCTGTCATAATTAATTTATAAAGTATTACGCTTCGCATTATTACGCGGCATTCGGTTTTTATAAACGCTTGTGGTACGTTTATGTTTTGAAACGTCAAGTGGAAGGCTTTTTTGTTGATGGTATTTAGTAGAGCATGACAAAATTCGCAAATACCCGTTGGAATAAGTATTATTTAACCACATCTCAAGCGCATATTTGTTCACTGCGTTCGTAAATCTTAATCTCGTTGCGGATCTGTCTGAACTATATATGGTATATAAATTTATCATAAGTTTCCTTTTATAATGGATATTGCATAACTTATTATTATTTTAAATATATTGAACATTTTGTTTTCACTTAGTTTCATTATCAGAAGCTGTTTCAACCGGTTTGATTAGATATCAAATATTTTGGAATGAAAGTATTAAAAAAGTTGAAAATAAATTTTAACGTATTATATTCGATTAGATAAAATAATTCATGTTACTTAGACGATATTTTTAAAATTCTGGTTACGCAAACACATTAACTTTACGGTTTTCATTGATAAATGAATTTTTATATGCAATATTTCATTATTTGAAAATTTAATTTTTATATGAATTAAACGGAATATAAAAAAAAGATCAAATTTTGAAAAAAAAATTGTTCAAAATTGTTTATTAACAATTCAGGAAAAGATTTTTTTCATTTTATACGAATTAAAATAAATGTCATCGTGAAGGTTTTCAAGTAAAGCGTAGGATAAGACAAAAAATTTTATTATTGAAGTCTATTTATTAACTATATATCTTAATAACTTCAAAAATATGAAACAATTCTACATATATTTTATGGTCATATCCCTTTTGGTTACCATATCTTGAAAGAATAAAAACTTCATGTAAATTGAAAATACATTAAACTAAACGATGATTTCCAAATACGGATTTTCATGCTAAATATAAGGAATGATATTCGTGTGGAATTCACATGAAAAAAGAAAAGAACATGCTCGAATATGTGTAGATTGTCTTGAGGTACCGGAAGTTGTTCTTTGTGGTCATAGTAGATTCTCAATCGTACAGTGTTGTTGAGCTCACACACTCGTGCCTGCATCTTGAATCGCTATCACGTATTTACAAGATTTATGTTAGTTTGTTTCAATTATTCAGCAACTCGTTCCCACCCCACGCTTGGTTTCTTTTGACGAGTGATTTCGATATGCATTCAATGTCAAGTATTCCGCGGCTCTCGAGCTAGGTTCGGGACCGACAATCTGTGAGAAAAGCACTGAAAAAATGTATAAGAGCCAGGCTGGCCAATTCTCGAGTGGATCCATCTTGGCTCTTCCATCCTCGTTACTAGCGGACAGATTCGATTACGTTGAGCTTTTGCCATTTGCTCGAGGCCGTTCCGCCACTTGGATGCGATGGTTAAGTGCATCGGCCTGAGAGAAAGAATTTGCATTTTTAATAATATTGGCTATTTGAAACCGCGTCGTTCAAACGAAGAAATTGCAGTTATCGACTTCTAATTGCCTATTTGGTTATGATGTTATTTTAATGATGCTTTATATTGCTTTTTTAATCTTTATTTAAAAATTTGTCTCACACCGTCGAAAATCTAATTTTCGATGTACCGGTACCATACGGTTTGACCGGATAATAACGTATTTTGACTTATATCATTGGACAACATATATATCTTAAACAGACGTCTTAATTTCGAGGCATAATAAATGTTTATTATTGCCGATGTTCATCAAATAACCATTCATGGGTCGTACGAGTATCCAATTTGTATATTCATTCTATATTCAGCAGAAGTCACCTTTGATCACTTCATGACATCAGCTCGATTCTTCTAATCGTCGTATTAAATTGCCAAACTCAAAAGAATATTCGGCACATAATTCCGGGAACCTCAACGAAATTGCTTGCAAATTTAAGTTATTCAGAATATACCTCACAATTACAGCTACAACTACATAATCAAAAACAATATCCGCCTAACATCTTCTCACACACACAAAAGCTAAAACCAATCCTTCTATGCTTCACAATAAAATTTTATTTCATTTAAATATCATGCTTCAATATCCGCAAGTAAAATAAAATCTAAAAATTGATGAAACATCGAAATCTTTATTTACCTTAAATAAAAACTTTGTTTAAGCATCAATTTTATATATGATATAGTTAGTATCATATATAAAATCAAGTAATTTGAATCAAGTAATATAAGAATACAAGTGCGAGATATCAATTCACTGACAGAATCGAAGGATATTCTGAAAATTGGAAATTTCCGTGTTGACAACACGGGAGCAGCATGTCTGGATCTTATTTATTGGTTCCCACATTAACGAGGCAGAGCAGCTTCCACGTTCAACTTGCACTTTCATAAGCCAGGCGCGACAAACTCTTCTAGTGCATACGTAATCAGCTCTTGGAAAGAAGCAGCTACAACGGGAGATAAAGTCACGAACGAAAGAAACCGAGTGAGACAAAGACCATGAGGGAGATGCACGATCGCGTGGCAAGGGCCAACAGGACGAGGAAGAACTTACAGGGCGTATAGTCAAATGCACGCTCCAGGGGTCTCTGCATAACTCGTGAAGTGCATTCCCTCTGTCTTTTATTCTATCTTTCACTTTCTCGCAAACACTGCCGCTAAAGCTTTTTTACTTTCCTTTTCTACTTCAACATTGATATCCTAACTTGCAACATTGTTTTCTCTGTCGTTTTTTCTAATCTGCCTTCGAAGTCAAACTTTTGCAACTTTTAAACGAACTATTCTTTTTTGCAAAAGGTCGACAAAAGAAAGTACGCTTTACTTTGAAATATCAGGTTGTTTAATAAAAATGTCAAAACTGTAACCATTAATTGGATTTAACTACTATTTTTCTATGAATATTCGTCGTCGTATCAACGTCAAATCTGGTACACGTCCGTACACCCAGCCCAATGAAAAAAGTGTATACCGGCATGGCGCATTTGAATATATTTAGGCCCGTGACATTATTTAGATCATAAAGTTAGCGACGTTAATGCCGCTTTCGTGCAAATGTATAATCGATAATGTAAATCATGACAAAAATGGAGGTGCAGGCTAATCGCTTGCACCTCTCCAAGTCAATTTATTCTCATTAAAATCTTACACTCAGGCGACTTTATCGAGTTAATATCAGTGTAATTTACACGATCTTTAAATATTAATTCTATCATCTCACATGCACTGACATTGTTCGCACAATCATAATACCTTTAAAAAAAATTTGCTGGATAATAATGGCAGACTGGTCCATGTTTTGTAACAATGTTATTTTACAAAGCAATATTTCTGTTAGATTTTAGAAATATTTCTTACTAGGAAACATAAGCATTGATAAAGTATACATAGTAAAGCTTTATACAAATTATTTCTATTAAAGTGCATACTCGAACAACAAATACCAACGAATTCAATAGTATTGATTTTCTTTGCTCTGATTATCCACTACAACATATAATATCGATTGGTTTGGCTTTTATATAAATTTTAAGCTCTTGGAGTATTTTTGGAAAATCCAAACGAATTATAAAACTAGCAGGAAAATTGAGCACCAGTTGCGTGGAATTTTTGTTTACGAGCTTATAAATATACAAGCAACACATTCGCCAAGCAATGTCGCGGTGAGATTATTTTCACCGACCGTGATTCGATACCGCGTTCACTGAACCATAGCTAATAATGTACCATATTTAATAAAACTGGGTTGCTAGTGCTTTTGTAAGCGCACAATTATGAAAAAATAAAATTGATCTATTACTAAGTTAATTTTTAAAAAATCTCTATTCAACTGAATTAATTTTAAATTTATATCAATAAATTTAAAAAATGACAAAGGTTGATGTTCAGTTTTTAATTCGAATTACTCTTCCAAAGAAAACAATATATTTCAGTTATCTATACATTGGAAATTAAAGTAGTTATTGTAATGTTCAAAATGAGCAACAATGATTATTAGCTTCCGAATAAAAATAACACTGTCAAATAAATAAAAATATGCTGAAAGAAGATTCGAAAATAAAAATTACTCTTATGGAACGTGTAACTGAACTAAAAAGGAGAGACTGTAAAAACAGCCTAGTATAAGTATATAGTTCTTAGGAAAGAACATTAATGTTGTTGCGTGATATTTCTACAAGTTAATCCAAGATCCAAAAATACACGTGGCAGTCATAGAACGAGTCGCATGTCGATCATCGTTACACGATGGGTGCTCTTAAAGTGCTTTTACAATTGCCGCCTTAATCTTAATTTTTACTGAATCTGTTTTATTTTTAATCTTACTTCTACGTTTTTTTATATATTACTTTTTTTATTAGTTTGGAATAAACCGATTTATCTGTAATTAACTATTTATTAACTAAACAAATTCGAGTGTTTTGAAACTCTTCAATTTTTAGTGTATCATACTTTTTACTTACTGGTATACTTTGTCATTTTTTAATATCCGTTTAATAAGACTATTAAATATGTTAATACTTTACTCTTTATCATAACGATCCAGAAATTAATTTGCAAAACCTTTTGACGAAAAACTACTTTGAGTATGAAACGCGCCAATTCACTTTCATTACGACCAAGCTGCTTGACGTGAAAACAAAAGTAATAAGAGCGTTAAAATGTACTTTTAATTTTAAACCCTCTTCTTATTATTTTGAACACAAGTGTGGAGATTGTACGTAATTAACACGAATGAGCTCGACATCTGTTTGTGTGCGGCAAAAGTTTAATAGGAAAGGACCAGAAAGGGCATGAGGAAAAAGAAATCAACTGTCCGGCAGTCAGAAGTCCTCGACCCACCGGCTGACTAGCTAACTGGCTGAGTTGCGGGCGACGCGTCATTCTGTGTTCAGTAAATTAGAGATGCCCTGCAAGCCAGATATTTATGAAAGGGTTAATTATGGTCGTTCGCTTTCAAACTTATTTACGGCGATATGGCTAGCACGACGAATACAGTCTCATAAAATCAAAGCGCCATTCGAAAATCCCCACAATCAAACTCGCGACCTACGTTCTAATTATATTTAAGTGCGATTCGCTACGGATGAGACAGCGAATAGAATTCACTGTAATAGAATTTTGGCTTAGCAAATTGAATTTCAGCATGTATTGACAAGTGACTTCACAAACCGCGCAGTATCAATGTATGATCTGCTCGTGCATGAATTTGCCCAACGCGTAAATCTTACTAAATCGTTCATTTCTTTCTTGGAAGCACGTAATCCCTGTCGTCGCTCTCATGTCGTCAGCTTTACGTCGCGATTTCAAGTTTCTTCCTTCGTTACGTTTGATCACGCTTCACGGCGCAAAGACGTGATGGGCTATTTCGCTGTTATAAAGGAAAAGGAAAAGTTCTCTGACGTTATTCTCCGTAGCTGGCCTTAAATGGACGATTTTGTCTCGTAGACTTTTGTTACATCTTTCGAGACTGTTGCTTTTTGCGTATAACGATTCTCTTGTAATTTAATCATCTGCTTACAAGAAACACATTTGAATTTACAAATTACAAGATGCTTACCGGATTTATATTTACAATATCAAGCATTTAAATATACAGTCATTTTTGTCTTAATTGAAGTTTATACGCTCTTTTATCTCTTACGCAGTTATTGAAATACAGCCCACTATATTAATTCGTTAAAATGTTTTGACGACGATCATAGTCAATAAAAGCGCTCGAAATGTCGCATTTGCAACCCAGACCCACAATCAAAAGTGCATTGTGTTTTCGTACAGTAATAACGACAGCTGAATCTGTATCGCGTTCCGTATAGACATATAAAATTGTCATAAACTGTCTTTGTCTTTTTGTCCTACCACTTATCGACACTCCCCGCACTATTGCGCTTTCAATAAACTATCTATTTTATTCTCAGACGCCAACTACATTAACGCTTTCTCTACGCGTTTTCTTTGCGATCGCATGATTTCAGCTTCGTGATATTTTCAGTAACAGCATCAGATTTTTCACACTCATCTCTTAAAGTTGATAATAGGAAATTCAAGTCTCACCTCAACTCTAGATATATATCATACACAGATATTAGTTTCAGATGAGGAGCTTTCGCAGACAAAGGTCTCGAATCTGCTTGTGAATATTCAAGACAGTCACGACGAAGTTTAGGTTGAAACATTGTCATATCAAAACGTTTCATATCAGCAACTCTATTCTATTTTCAAAGCAAAGCCAAACCGTCTCTAGATTTGGTGAATGCGTAGAATCATATGATGAATTTCCATTATATTTGTTCCTTACCATCCAAAAAATAAAAAAAAAAACAAAAAAAAAAGAACAAAAAAAATGCAAATTGTTATTAGGCAGTTTATTCAACAATTGTGTTCCATTCTTGAGCTTAATGACCAATGTGGATAAGATTCAAGAAAATGTATACTATAGAGTAGAATCTTAGTTTTTTATATAATCTACATTATAAACATGTCTGAAATCACTATTTTTCCAACCTGTGAGTTATTTATACTGAAACGACGTATTTGATATTGAGTATATATCTATACGCGATGTTAGCCAAGTGGAATTTCATGTCTGTCATTGGTGATCCCCGATTGCAGTATAGTCAAATTTGCTCAGGTGGTAGAAATTCTCTGCTAAGTTGGCGAACGAGGGTGCCATAAAATCTTCAGATCCATTGATCCGTGTCAAGCGGTAAAGCTTTTGCGTGACCCTTGCTCGATTCCAAGCGACATCGACAATCAAAGGGTTAGCCTTCAGCGTTAACGCAATTTCCCATTCAGCCGTAGAATTACTGCCACTCTTAGTGATGTCATTATCTAAGACGCAATTCACAGCGCTAGTGGACAATACCTTGGATGCTTCTGATAAATCGATAATTCATGTTTTGTAACCTAAGAGATTTTGTGAAACGTTAGAGAATGAATCGATAGCTTGGAAATCACCGATTTCCTGAATATTTCAATAAGCAAAAGATCGATGTTGAATTACGTTGCGCTAACAACTGGCTTCAGAATAGCTGTCCAAGCAAATTAATTTATAACGTCGTGTTCAGCCATACGGCGTCGAATTTGATGAATAGAAATGCTCCGATTGATAATGTACTGTATTGGATTCTAATCTTGCAAATTTCCAATTGTACATTCTGAAATAACGTATCGAACTGTTTCTTAACAAAACATTATTGTTCTTTTTGTTTCAATGATTCCTTTGAAAGACAGCTGTGTTCATTGAAAAAGTAAGGAAAAGACCGGAACGCAAACTTATACGGAGAGAGATTCATTCGTAACCGGTGTTTGCTTAGTCTTGGCAATGCTGCTGAAAGCTCTTACCACTCAGCAACGCACGTAAAAGTATCTACTAACATCACGCTTTAATCCCTGTGCATCTCACGTAATTACCTTGTTGGACCATATCTACGGCGGTATTGATCTATTCCCGCACTTTGGTCAGCTAACCCGTCATACGTGTGTATACCGACCTCCATCATTTGCAACACGTATCCAATAGTTCCGAGAGTATTCAATGATTCATTTTGATCTGAAATGTGCTGTATCAAAGCTCTGAACACAGAAAGAAATATTCTATATCAACGAGCAAGTTCCGTTAATCAAGTTTGAAATGAACTAATCATG
The DNA here is from genome assembly GCA_022817045.1 of Psix sp. ZL-2020. NCBI lineage: Eukaryota > Metazoa > Arthropoda > Insecta > Hymenoptera > Scelionidae > Psix > Psix sp. ZL-2020. Next base: position 3,502 of record JABFQD010000738.1, on the reverse strand, counting down.
CCATTGACTACAATATATTTTACTGCCAGAAAGTTTGAGACTTACGTCGAAAACAAAGATTATTGTTTATAGCCGATTAATGTTGTATTCATAAATGAAACTAGTATATTTTGGCATCATTGTCAAATATAAATAACTAATTTTAATGTTATCAAAATTAATTTACCTGTTTTATCAAGTTTCCTTCTGATCGTAATCATATCTTACTTTTTTTCATGGTACTATATTTAGTTAATTAATTAAAATAACCCTATTTTTCTATACGAAATCAACTTTTAATTATTAGTAGCTTATAGTTGTTAATTCTGATTTGGTTGTCCATAAAATTACCATTAAAAATAATCTTTTCAGTTTTTAAAAATAATCTTAAGTAATAGTGTTTCTCGAAGGAAATAGGAAAACGAAACTATACGTCTCTTTGAACATTTGTTGTTTTTTTCGATCAAAAATGAACCCAGTATAGAAATGTTTACGATTTTCTTCCGATAAGAAGACGAAGGTAAAGGAAAATATGAGTTAACTAATTTTTGTAACACAGGGGTAGTTCCAGATATCAATAATTTTTTTTATACATTTATGCAGATTGGATAGCGCTCTAGTACAGTATTTTTTTACTAACTACTCTCTTGGCATTAGTGAACGGAACCAACTGTACTGGTATTTTGGTCTAACTAAATTACAACAACTACATATTTCTTTTGAGGACGTGCCGTTGCAATAACATTGCGATATATAGTTCCGGCAAGATGCATGTCCAGCACACACGTCACAAGTAGGCCGAGAAAAATTGAATAATCTCTTCCCTGGAAGATGGATAAGAACGTACGGTCCATATTAGCTGTTCTCTTCTGATCTAACAGTAATACATTTTTACTTGTGAGAGCGAATCAATGACTTAGTTTACTGCGAGCGGCTTACGACGAAAGCTTTAAAAGATAAAGATCTTATCAAACCCTTTTGTTGATCTCGTTTTTAATTTTTCAAAAGTTTATTTTTTGTTTATATTGTTAGAAATTGCTACAAAGGAACTAAAAATAATCAAATTGAATTTGACGTTTCGAAATTATTTATATTTACCTCTTCAAATAAGTAGTTCCATATAAAAAAATATAAACATAATAAAATATCAAAAAAATGTAAAACAATAAATATGTTTATTATTACATATGTTTGAATTCAAATTTCCATGCTTAAAGGTGGTCACCATGGTGTTTTTTCTAAATACATTTTGACTCATGGGCTGATGCAGATGATTTTTTTTATTTTTTTATTATCATTTATTAATTATTTATTTTATTTCACTTATATTATATTTTTTATTTATTCACTTATATTTATATATAAGTGAATTATTATTTCTCTTTTCACTGTTATCATTGTCTCGAAACACACTAATTCATTGAGAACAACTTTAGATTGCTTAAAATAATGATTTTTTTTAATCAATGTTAATTTTTTATGAAATTGTTTAGTTTTTTGTCATCATAGTGAAAAGTTATCCATAAATTTTTTTACATTGATATCGTGAGTTGATTGAGGGGTATCTTTTGCATTATTAAATAAATTTTGTTAAAAGAATCGGTACATATTTTTTTCAGTTAAATTTAAATATTGAGAGACATTAGAGGTAGACGAGCGGTTTGAAACATCTTATGTATAAATAAAACGATTGAGATATAAATATTAGATATGAAAACAAAATATCATAAAGTATTTTCATTTCATTGTCATTTTAATGGTAGAATATGTAAATACTTATTAAAAAGATGGGCAGGATTTCACTATTGAAGTAATAAATTGCCGATATCTGTACTTGTAATTCGTTATCGCCTTTAGTTTGTCAAAAGCGGTATTACATTTCTCGCACTACTGAACAAGAATCAGGAATAAATCCTTCTGCATTTTTATTTTGATTTACAGAATAACGTTTTCGTTTCCATATATATCACCTTTAAAAATCATTATAAATTTATGAATTGTAAATAAGATGATTAAACGCATTTCACTGATAATGACTCGAATGTTTTAGATATAATTATAATTTATCATATATAGATAAAATAACTTAAACTATAGTATTATGTTTAGTAATTCTTTATTTCGAACAGAAATATACAATTTTCAAAACATTCTGTTTAGTCGATTGCAGACTTTCAAGCGTACCGTAAGAAGCACTACTGTAACATACAAATGGAACTAAATAGAAGCCGGTTAACAACGCGACAACATTTCTCCAAATGTATTAAAACTCGAGTCACGAGATACGTATTTGGTATGATATTCCCGCGACCTCCCCCAGCGGACAAACGTTAGATCTCGCAGTCGCGTAACCGTATTAAACGGACGATAAATCGGGATGTAGATTATCCTATACAGGGTGGCGGGAGAACTTCATTACCGCTTCGTTCGTTCTTGCATAAACCATTTAACTCGAACTCCGCGGTTTGCAGGCGGAGTCGACGCCTCGTACTAAATCTGCCGCTAAGCGAGTTCCGTTTCGTGCGAGATTTACGTACTCCGAGGCGACATAACGTTATACACATTCACCGCTTCGCGATCAGAGTCCCGCATTATACCGCTTCTTCCTATCCTTCCGGTCTACTTGTATGTCCGTATCTTTGCTGAGAAGCGCATTTTACATCGTGACGTCTAATTTCGAGAACTCCAAACAACCGATCTGGTAAGCGAAAGATGTTGCGAGTAAGAAACAAACCTTTTGTTACGATTAGGAATCCTTTAATCATGAATCTTTCAGGGCGAGATAAGAACAGAAGCAGCTTGTCGCAAACTTAATTTATGCTAGTTACTTTTCAGACTTTAAGACTCTTGGTTTTCAAGTCCTTATGAAAAGTTATAATTTGGAAGTATTCATATCATTTTTTGACAATTAGGTCCATGTAGATCATAATTTCTATTATTGTTTCCGTTCAAAACAATAAAATTTCTCACATAATTATTTCAATCCAATTAAGTATATTAAAGAAAAGATAAAACGACTCCATGAAATCTATTAATAATACTTAAGTAATTTTGAGGTTATCTAATAATAAACAACTTTATGAATTAACTTTGATGGTATGTGTTACGTATTTAGTTTGAAAGCTTGTTATCATCGATGAGTATTAAAAATCGTATTTTAATTATATTAAACTGGAATTCCTCATTGAAACATTACATAACTTTAAGCGAGTTTTCATTTGAAGTGAGTTTTTTACCTTTCCTGTAATCGTCCTGCTGTAACCCCCCCCCCCTAATTGTTACGATTTTTTAGTGTATTGGTATTCATTATTCGGGACCAATTTTTACAAGTACCGTTATATTTGGATTTTTATTTGTTTTGTTTTTCTCGTTTAATTTTTCTAATTAGATATTACGTATATATAAATTTTTTTCATACGAGTGTTTAATTAATTATTATTTTAATTGTGTAATTTAAATTAACTCTTTATTTATTATTATGCTTGGGGCACCTTTTGTTATAAATTGGTTTTGAAATTCATTC
>JABFQD010000737.1:0-22702 GCA_022817045.1 Psix sp. ZL-2020 | reverse complement strand
ACTATAAATATTAAGTATGAATAAAGCAAAAGATATTCACACCTGATTCAATGCCAATACATCCTTGAACCAATGAATGTCTGAAAATTACATTTTTGGTTAGTTTTTATGGTCGTGAAATTGAGTTTTAAAATGTACACTTATGTAATTATATCTTAACTTAATTATACTATTAAATAAAAGATACGATCCTTATATTTTTACACGCAGATCGATTCATACGTATTATATAGGTAAAAAATGCATTAACATACTTAATTGAACAGAACAATTTTCAATTGATCATTAAATAATTAAAATTATAGAAGTGCAATAATGATATTTTTTTTTACAAGTCTCAAGTAGATAGAACACTGGATCAACAATGTACAGTCAGCAGACCTGGTTTATCAAACATAGCCGCTGGATTGGCTGTCGAATTACTCGTATCTTTAACACAACATCCACAAAAGTAAGCAAATTCAATTTTTAATCAATTATTTATTACCTATTTTATTTGATTTATTTAATATGATAAATTTAATTGAATTATTAATTTATTATAATTACATATATAATATTATTTATATAATGGTAAATAAATTTGCAAATGAATTTGCAAATTTTCAAAATTGTTTTTCCTCAGGATATCAAATTTGAGTGTATTACTTAAGCTATAAAACTTTGGGTTTTACACTATATAATTAGTATATAATTGTAAAAGAAAGTTTGTACTGGTACTTAATGCTAGAAAAGTCCAGTTGACTTCTAAATATACATCTGTGAAGAAATGGAATACAAAACAATTTTTGTGATAATCCAAATTGATATTGTCACCTCGGTTCATTAAAATGTTTACTTAGAAATCTGTCGCTCTTACTCTCACTCTCACTCTCACTTTTATTCTTGCTCTCACTCCTGCTCTCTTTGAATCGTAGACATTACAAAGAAGCTATTCAATTGAGGTGAAGAAAACAGAATTTTCTACCCCAAACTTAAACGTGCTCTCTAGAAATATTTTGAGTCGTTTGGTTTTGCGGAATGTCTTTCCCATTTAAAGAATTTCTTTGGCCCATCTTCTGCGGCTAACTTTCGATTTTAGTGCCACTTATTCTTTGTTCGTTAAGAATAGAACAATAAGTCAATCGGGATGGCTCAAATATGTGAGATATTTCATATTTTTGGCACTTGAAGCATTCCGTATCTGTCAAAACAAGGGCAAAAATAAATAATGACGATAAATACGTGGACAAATGCTTCCAAAACAGCATTTTCTTTACGACTTTTTCCAAGTTAATATACGACAAACGTGGGTATGAATAGTGACTGTAAATTATTTTTACAGTATAAGATTTCACAACTTCGTTACTGGTATTTTCGTCACCTGTATTTTTGTTTTTCCAACTCGAAATAATCGTTTGAAAAAAACACTGCAGAACTTTCATTGCTTACTCATTAATACAAATATTTGATCATTCTTTTAAGGACCGAAGCCAGAGCATTTATGAACGCCACTCAAGATCAAGATCAAAGTAACGAAAATTCCTATTTCGGTCTGTTGGGTGGAATTCCGCACACGATACGTGGTTCTCTATGGAATTGCGAGACGCAACTAACTATAACTCACAGATTTCCATCGTGCACTGCATGTTCGAAGCCGATATTGGAAGAATATCGAAGTCGCGGTTCGTCATTTATTCTCGACGCGTGCAATCAACCAAATTATCTCGAGCAAGTTGCTGGTCTTGAAGATTTATTAAAAAGGCCGGATCTCGAGGAGGTAAACATTTTTATTCATCTTTAACGTCCAGTTTTCAACAAGTTGATTTCCTCGTTTATAATTATACTGACAGTCTTTCATTTTTTCAGCTGAGTTATGACACCGAGTCTTCCAACGAGGACTCTTAAACTGATAAGTGAAGAATTATCGAGCTGTTTTATATCAAAAGTTCGCTAAATAATCAACTGTTGTATTGTTGCTTCGAAACAAGGAGTTCGTTTGCCCTGCGAGTAACAAACAGTATTGCAGCCAACGTTAACGGATATTCAAATTTTTATATTAATGTAGAATGTTTGATATTTATAACTTTAAACGACAGTTTTATTGTTATAAATATATATTATTGTATTCACACTGCGGTTTTTGTAATAAAAATAATAGTATTTATGTTTATTAACACGAGATACAAAGTGTCAACGTGAATAATACTTGTTCGTTCCAAAGGACAATATTCGCACGACTTTGACTAAGCGTATACATGATTTAATATATATTCAATTATTTGTTGTTTAGTTTTTAATCACTTAGTGAAATTCATATTTATGTGACTTTGTTTCGCAATTTTCATAACATTCATACTTAATGAAATCATCTTTAAGTTGAATAAAGAAATAAATTTTATCATAGATGGACATTGTATGTTTTTTTCTTAATTAGAATTCAAATATTCTTCGCACACATTTTGCAGTATTGTTTTTGCAACTTGCGTTTCGAAAGCGACGCATGTCAAGTACTTGTGTTGTGACATAATAACTTTCTCATGACATGTTCCAAATTCCTTAGGCTTCTTTAAATTTAAACCTATAAATCAAGTATAAGCTGCCTAAAAATGCATTAAACCGTTAAATATCAATTTAAACAATTATAACAATTATCGACATTTTCTCATTTCTCTTTATTTCGATCTTAATTGTGTCGATGATGTTGACCTTCGTTTTTAATATTTAATTAAAAGTAATTTGATTGTGATAAATAAGAAATGAACTTGAAATGTTGTTTTATTATCTTGAATTATTAATTGTTAATAACAATATCGTAGAAATAATCAGTAGAAAATTCAATAAATTCTTTGTAGGAATTTGAAAATATTCAAAAAATGGTACAATTTTATTCAAATTGGTTTTTGGGTTATTTGTCTTATCTTAGGAATTCAATCATTTTTTTATGTTTAATAGACGTTTGCATTATTTTTAGCTTTCACATTTAGTCGCGGTTCGAAAATATACGATAAATTGTATCAAAAATAGTTAATCATGCTTAGAGGCTTAAATCAATTGAATCTAATAAATTTTACTTTACAATTATTTTACATCATTTGCTCTACATTTCTCAGAGAAGCTGAAAGGCGAAATTTCAACTTTATAACTGTCTATTGTGACTGATGCATTTGTCAAGATTCTGTCAAATAACCAAATGTGAATCCGTATCCGGTGCATACATACATGTTTTCAATTAAGGAACAAAATTCCATTCGTGAATTCCATGCATTCCTTACATATTTTCTAAATTTATAATTCTTTAACTATAAAATGTATCTACATTTTATCAATGGCTTTCCAAAGATGTTGACGAATTTTCCAAATTTCTTACTTTATTTTATTACTTATTTATAATTTAATTATTAAATCAAAAATACATTTTTAAAATATTCAAATACTTGTATAGTACATTTTTTGCAGTCAATTCGTTTCTTAAAAATAAGATTAATAAAAATCACATAATTAAAGTAATTTTAATTTTATTTTGTAGTTCATATTGAATTATATACTTTTATAGCTTCAAAATGATTTCAACATTGAATTGCATTTTTATGCTTTGATCTCAAAATATATTTGGTATTAATAACAATGCTATGTGTCACAATTTTTTGAGTCTAATTTTTTATCTGCATTCATTTAAATTATGTCATTATCTACATTAAATTTGTCTTACAAAATTTTTTTCAAAATCAATTTTCAAAATCAGTTTCTAAAATAATTGTAATTCAGCGATGAAAAAACACATGTACTTTCATCGAAATACATATTTTACATATCTTCGTAAATTCCAGTATACAAATGTTTAAACAATTATTTTTTAATGCATATTATTTTAATTTGAAATTTGTTTATCTGTAATATATACTTGAACGCATTCTTAACGAGTATCTGCGGACCAAAGGATTAAAAGTCTTAAGTCAATATTCTATACTGAATGGAACCCTATACCTGCATTTTTGGTTTCTCTCTGTTTACTTTAACACTTTCCTTAAATAAAGTCACGACAATATTTTGAATACTTCATAAACGAGAACAAATTGTATTATTAAAAAGAATGCCTCACTGGCCCTTTATTGTGCCATATGGTATATTGATTTTACTATTTAACACAATTCACTAGTGTGAAGAAAGTTAATGATTTTGTAAACGAAGAGAGAAATATGAAATTCAATATTTCTTCGTCATTGTTTCATTATTAATTAATAAAAAAAAACTTTTTTTATGAAACTACTCAGCACATATATATTAAGAAAAGTTTTATACAATTTGTTTGTTTATTTAATTAATTTTTGTTTTTTTAAACAGTTTTTTTTTACATTTATTATTTCTTATTTCTTAATCTTGTTAAAATTTGAATAATCTTGTTGAAACACTTTTGAATTTTTGATTTGCAATTTTCTGTTTGAACGAAGAAAACGTAATTAATGCGTGCATACTTTATTTATTAGTAATTGAATTCGGTTTTTACGTTATTCAAGGCTTATCTATTGCTCCATTTTTTGTCAATTTTTTATTGCTAGAGTAATTGTATGATCTTTTATTTTCATTTTCATTAAATGAAATGAAAAAAAGAATTAATATAGTTTCTAATCGAATCAAAATTAAACTTTTAATCATTTTAATGTATCATGATTCAACATATTATTATTATTATTATTTTATAATATTGTGCTTTTACTAATTAAAGTGTATTATTTTATACAATTTATTGTAAATAATGATTGAAGTAAATAAAAATGTTACATTCACGATATCAATTTATTTGAATTAATAATTATTAATTAATATTTTTTGGAATGATTTACTTTGGTTTAGTAAGAAAATTATAAACATCGCAAGGTCAATTTCTTTTCATACATATTCTTTTTTGTTACTTTTGTATTATCAAATCTTGAGGTCAATAACATCGCTTTACGAAAATGAACAATGTACGTTATAATTGGTTCGTCTTTTCTCTAAAGATGCAGAAAAATATTCCGAACAAAAATGTGATTAAACATATTACAAAGACAAACAGATAATACAACAGAAGAAAAAGATACAGAAATATGAAATTGAGCTTATACTGTAAGACTTTGTCGAGCGACGCATTCGCAAGGTATGTGAATTCTTTGAGAAAGTGAATTCGTCCGAAAATGATTGAGGATAAAAAAGCGTGGTTGTCTGGGTCGGAAAAGGCAAACAAAGCGTCGGTTGTAGCGTGAGTCAAAAAAGCCAAGTCTAATGATAATTTAATTCCGTATTGCAGGATTTGCAAGGACGAAGACAAAGCGGCTACTATGCTAACAAGGGTCATAAAAAAGAAGCGCGCAATTGCGCTTTGGAGTAGCCCAAAAGCAGGAGTGTGAGGACAACGGAACGGTACAGAGTATCGTGGGTGCGAGATGTAAAACGCGGATTAATTGGCAGCTCTGGTGGGGTTTTTCTCAAGCTGCCGCGAGTTGGCGAATTTGCCAGCAGAGCGCGCGCGCGCGCTGGCGCTGGCACTTGAGCGGTCGGATGCCAGACATTCCAGCGTATACGTGCGCCGTTGGTGGGGGTAAAGAAAACTTAGCAGGCCCGCCGGCAGCCGCCTCTTTTGTGTGTGTCTTCTGCCTAGTCTCGTGTCAAAGTGGTCAAACGCCGGCCGAGCTTGGTCCACGCGTGTCACAGCGCAGTTTATCTCCGGAGTCTTGTGCCGTCCACGCGAAGCCACCTCGGGTGTCAACTGGTGAGTCGATCCGAAACTCCTGTCAACTCGCGTAATGCGCGCCACACTACTTCTTCCTTTTATTCGCTGTCTCTTTCGCGCGCCGCTGTGAGCTGCATTCCTTTATCGATCCCATGCTAATTTCACACCCATACAACACTGTCAATTCCAGCGCTTGTCAACTCGGCTACTGCATTTCCTCCTCTTTGCAAACCTTCTTTCTGAAACTGGACTAACTGTTTTTGCAATCGCATTGTCAATCGAGCTTCGCAATTTTTCTGACGGTATTTCGCAGTAGAGCTATGATCGGTTAGATAACGCGGACACGAAGTCTAATCAATAAAATATCTTTACACTGACATCAGACAATTTTTTCCACCGCGGAATACTCGAGCCAAACGGCTACTGTCACTCCTGCACTGTCAATTGACAGCGAGCGTGTAACAATCAGCTGTCACGGTGTGAATAAGTGAGACTATTTATTGTTTCATCATTTTGTTTATATGCAATTTCCCACCGTTGCCGATGTCACTCTCGCGATTTTTCATTGGCGAAAAAACTAGTTTAAACCCAACTGTTGTTAACAAAGCTGCTGTGATTGTTACTCTTGATTTGGAGTGAACGATTATTTCTCGATAAGACGTTTTTGAAACGATTGTTATCTATTTTCAAACTCCGTTTGTTTGTTTTATTAATGTATAAAGTATGCGTTTGAAGGTAAATTTGTTGAATACCGCGTGTGACATTGGCATTTGGGTAAAGTACACTGAATAGTAAGAGTTAACTATAGCTCAACTATTTCGCGCTAATCGACAGAAATTGAAATCGCGTGTTTGTCTTTTTCAATAGAAATTGCACGTCGGCAAGATGATGCGCGCGAACGCTGAAATGACTATTGAAAAATGAGCAGCCTCGGTCGGTTATGCGCGATCAAAAATGATACACAGATGCTTCTCGGCGAACGGAATGTTTCGATTTTCATCGCATTCATAAAGCCGGAATATGTGGACCGATCTGGGTTGCACGATCATTTAGCTGACACAATGCACCGAGCGTAAATTCTTGATACGACTTTCACCCTTTATTTTGCTTTCATTTCCCAGAAAAAGAAACTGCGATGTGTCCGCGAGTCATCTGCACCTCGTATTAATAAAGCTGAAATAAAGGCTGACTGATTTGCAGCAGCGTTGCAATTCAGCGAGCTCCATTTTTGATATTCAGATGCTCATTAAATAAAGAGTCATGCGCTCTCATTTTAGCACCAGCTCCTCGCGCTCCGGATTCCCCAGCGTTCATTGGGCACGACCTTCATCTTCTAAAGGCCAAATTTCAAATCCTTCATCACGCTACCGCAATCAATTCAATGGATCCAACGTCGTTCTGTATAACGATTCAAATTCAAATTCAGCATCTATTATTACATTTCTCATGCCTGTAACAAAGAAAAACATATTTTTTTAATTGCCATATCATATTCATATCTTTTGATTCTAATTTTGTCTCACTTTAGTAACGGATCAAATACTTTTTAGAGAAATAGTCAAACTTAAATTCATTCGGTTGAGGAATGTAGTATTTTTAAGATAGATCTGATTGCGAAGCAGAGTCACAATGAAGTTTGTAGTTTAGTGTGAGAATATTGCAACTACGATCGTAACGAAGTTTCGCTAATGTAATCAGCAGTGGAGCAATCCAAACTGTTTATATTGTTGCGATGGAATTGCGGTGCTGTGGGACTCGCGGGCACCTCGTTCGAGGGGCCGAAGGATGAAGTGACGGCAGAGAAAGATGAGAGAGGGGACTTATTCCCGGTGAGGGCTCCGCATTCCACAGACAATGTCACGTTTTTAATCCCAGTTTTACTCTTATTCACGCTGCTCCGGCTAGCCCAATGTGCCCGACTTCTTTTTTCTTCTAACGCGAATCGCTTTTTCGCGCGAGTGCACACACACGTATATATACATCCGTGTATGAGAGACCGGACCCTTGCTTTATGACACTCGATAATTTCTCTATCCATTTTCGATACTCCTTGGCTCCAAACTAAGCCGGGCTCTTTTTCACTGGCATGATACCGAGCTTTCGCGGCTAAAGAATCTTGTATGTTTACAGCAAACAGTGAGCCACTTGGATTTCTGTGCGAGCCAGCTCGGAAAAAAGACAAGTTTGGCGGACCCAAATAAGAGAATGTCCGCAGTTGAGAGCGCCTTGGACGTCCTCTCCAGAGCAGCAACTATGGTGCAAGGTTAGTCTTCAACTTTTGGCTCATTTTATATTCAGCGTGGCATCTCGCGGGAGAAAATAAAACTGCGGGAGACAAAGATGGAAAATGATGTATCGATTAATTCGTCCAATGTGTAATGAACAAATTCATTCGTCATGTTCGATCTTGACAAAGCTGACAGGGAAACTGAACGTGTTAGAAAAAAGTATCCTTATTCATTGTAGATTAATAGTCGAATTCCAGTCGCTGTTATTTCGTAGCGTGATATCATCTGGAAACAAAAGAGCAAAGTCATATTTCAGTAACGAATTGCAAAATTGAGATTTAATTTTCATTCGCGTTTGATGACTGTTTTAATATCGCCTGGATAGAATTTCTTTTTTGCGCTGAAAAAAAGTCGGCTGAGAGAAATGGTCGCGTTTTCTTGCACGGAGATAAAGCTGACGTAATGTGACGATAATTTGGGCAGAAGAATGAACTGACAAAAAGTCGAGACGAACACTGATAGACAGATGTTGAAAGATGCTACAGAACTTAGCCCACAAAGCCTGTGGCGTTGCTTTTAAATATTATACTTTCCAACTTTGCCGGAGCGAGAATCACGATTAATAAAAATATTAGAGCGTGAAATTCGTGACGGCGCTGACATTCGGTTACAATTCGTGTAGCTGACTGCGCTCGAAAAATGCGTAATTGGAAGGAACAAAATAGGACGAAAATAATCCGTCCTCTGCTCACGATTAAATTCGATCTGAATTTCCATTGATACACGAAACGCCATGGCGATACACATTTTCACTCGCCAACTGAAAACAGCTGCGCACACGCATTGTGCATGAAAAGTAGATTGAAGGTCAGGCGGATCCGCATTCACTTAGGTCACATAACTACAAATTTGAGATCGCTTTATAATAATTTTACGCGCCGACCATTTATAGAAATTGTTTATATTCAAACATTCCTGCATTTTTCGCTTCAGCCTCGGAATGCATACTCCGGAGCTGGAAGAAATATAGCATTTCGAGTTCAAACAAAGTTCAGAAATGAATCTCCGGTATTTGAAAAACTGATAATATTTTATGAGTATTGGCATAACGCATAAAGTATTTGACTTGAAGACCGATTTGTTTGATCACTGATAAAATACCATTTTCTTCCGAGATTAAACACAGTGAGATATTTTGAATTCGATTGACTGAAATGCTTTGAAAGCTTTCAAGCCGAGATTGTCTTATCGTTCAAAGTCAGCGGGTGAAAGTTGTCAAAAATTTGGTCAATGGTTGTTGGAAAGTTCACTCATTTCTCACAAAAGGATTATTCCTCAGACAATGACTGGTGGCCGGCTACTCCAGATAATTACTAACCACATATTAAACAAGCTTTGGCGATTATTTAACAAATCCCATTGTTCTTTGCGCAGCAATAAAACAAGTGGAAAGCAAACAGCTCTGACAAAAGCGCAAGTCAAACTTTTCACCTAAGCACATCATTGCGCAGATCCACGTATTTAATGTCTTTTTTATGACCAACAAAATTGCGCATTATTTTTGGCTATGAAACAAAATTATTTCAGATGCTGATCTAGTTTGTTTTTTTGTTACACGTGCGCCTCAGGAATGCCCCACGATGATTTAGAAAAATTGTAAACAATACACTGCCAATATTAACGATGTGTTTGAAATGTCTCGCGTTATATAAATCGCCTATGGATAATAACGAGACGTTTTTTAGTCGAGCTCTGGCTGAACTTTACTTGCATTTTTCACGCGCTGAACATTTCGCGGATCGCTCAAGTGTCTCCGTACAATGAAATACCTTGCATAGTGAGATGTTCAGCGTATAAGTTTTAAGTCCTTTTCTTTTTTACCTACAAATAGAAACATGTAAACCACCGAGACAGCTCGAGCGAATTAATTTCACTCGTGGACAAAACTCGACATAAACAATCGAAGTTGCAATTTTTTGTCCAATTGTTTGTAGTCGCTTTTAGGCCAATTATTGCAGCTTCCAAATATCTTATTGATTCAAGCAAATTGACCTTAAAACGATCTGAAAAATCTGAATTATTAATTATAATTGTATTCATTTCCAATGAGATGAGATAAATTATTAAACAAATATTTGGTATCTTTGTTTGGAATTAAATAATGTTTATGTTTTCACCTGGATGTGATTGGTTTATTTTTAACGGCGCTTGATTCGTTTTAATAATATATTGTTTGTTCTTATTCGTGATGTTTACGCGTGGCTATGACGTGATAATTGGGAGTAAATATTTGTTCAGGGGACTTCTAAGGCGTTTGAAATTCCTTGCATTGGCATCGAGTAAAAGATATCGGACAACCAAACTCTCGATGCTCCGGAGATATTTTGTAGCCTTCCGTCTGTCAGTTCAGCTGGATGTATATTGAATAAATGGTACACAATAATGGTATTTCACATGGCCGAGTGTTCGTGTGGTTTTGTTAAGCGATGGTATGCCGAGGGTCGAACCTGTTCCGAATACCACGTGTGATAGCGTTTTCGTGCGTAGGGGGGCGCGCGCATCGCTAATGTTGCTAAACAATTTATCACCATCTCAATGTCATGCGAGTCATCGCTACCTTATTGTTGATCGTATTCCATTTTTCAACTAATTGCGCACTCGTTTTTATATCAGCTACTTGAGGGTGGTTGATAAATATTTTTGGGGAAATTTTGAAAAATGTTACTGTTTTGGGAAGTAAATATGATGGAGCTTTTTTATTGTATTGGTTAATATGTGTGATTGTACGCTGTTGAAAAAACAGATTTTATTATTTACAACAATCGGTAATAAAGATGTTTTGATTATCGATGGTGGGTAATCTTGTATCGTAATATGGTAATTGTAACTCATACCGGTGATAAGTTGTTTTATCGACTCAGCATAACTCGTTTGCATAAAATTGAAACAAAGTTGAATTTTTTAAAATTATTTGCAAATTTGTTTTTAATATGTTATTTAATAAAATTCTATTTTAATCCTTTTTAGAAATAATTTTGTTGTATTTTTCATTGTTGATTGATTTGAAAAACAATTTTTATAAATGTAATTTTAATTTATTTTCAATTTGGTTTAATATCGATTTTCAAAAAGCGTAAATTCTTTTTGAATCCAATTTTGTTTGTATTATTTATGAACACAAACTCATTTAATATTTACAGAAATGAAAACTTTTCTAGCTTTTTCGTCGTTATTTATAAACATAAATTTTGTATTGTTTTAAACAATATTTAACGAATAGAACTATTTAATAATAAATATGTAAAAATAATGAAAATAAATAAAAGTAAAATTCTATATTTTATACTTACCTTTGCAAACTAAAAATAATAAAAGTCAAATTTTTACTTATTCTGTAGAATTTGGGTTTCACTTTATTTATAGTAGGACTTGACTTTCAATAAAAAAATTAGTTCATTGTTGAAATTCAGACGAAAATAAAAGAGAAATCAATATTTACATTATATTCAAGGATCATTTTTATTTACATTAACAATGTTGTTCGCAGCATTTATTTTAAAATAAAATTATAACATTTATTATAACATAAAATTTATGTTAACATTCTACATTATTTAAGTTGTCGCACATTAAAATTAAAGTAGCTAAAAACATAAACAAAAATAAAATGACGATGACTAGTTAAATATTCTCAGCCATCTTTGAAAAAGAAAAAAAATAAATTTCAAAAGTAGTTAAAAATGTGTTAAACCTGCTGCTCAAAACGTTTATCAAATTTTTAAATCAAAATTTATCGTCTTAGCGGAAAAATGTTTATTTATTTTTTATAATATCTATTTGCACTTTATTTATCTTATAGTATCATTTATTTAATATATTCTAGATAAAGTAACTTGAAACTTGTGAATACAATTGTTATGAATTTCATAAAGAAATCTTGCAAACGAAACAAGTGTTTAATTATCCAATCTTGACTTATTGCATAGTATTTCTTTAAAGATTCCTGGTACATGTTAAAATATAAAAGTATTGTATTATCGGTTGCTTTTGTTAGATGAGACTTGTTTCGAAAGATTTCGCTGATCTTAAAGTTTCACCTAAAGCTGGACGCATGTAAGTTGATATGGCTTGTTCGACAAAACTAACAAAGCATTTCGCTAAGATATGCGCGTGTTTCTTGATCTTGCATTATTAAGACTACAATCCTTTCCTTACTTGTTACGTGCGCTCGCTTCACGGAAACCGAACGACGGCATTATCTTCTTGTTCAACAACTCGAATCATCAATTTCACATCAAATTTACCCGAAAACATAATCACTTTGATTTATATTCTGTGTATAATTGAAACAATAAAGACCAAGCTCAATCAGTACTTCTGAACACATTGCATCACTCTCTTAAATCAAAACAATCTCTCGCCATTGCGGGCAAACTTTTTTCCGCCAATTTTAGCGTGATTACAGGAAAAATTTTGTTTTCAATTGAGACATCGAGAGGAATGTCGTGAAACTCGTTTCTAAGAAAAGAAGGAATCTAAATATTTTTGCTTGACGAAACAACACTTATTAAATGATTTCATTTGATCTTTCATTAGACGCTATTTAAACAGGAGATTTAAAATTATAATCTTCATTACTTTGAACATTGATTGCTAAAGTTTGAATACTTTAAAAATGGAAAAAAAGACTAAATATTTATAAAATCCACCAAGTTTCCATGAAAATTAAAACGCAATTCAAATCATTAGTTAAAGCTGAGAAATGAATATTCTTAAATGAGTACAAAAAAGTACAAAATAACACTAAATATAATTATTCGTCATTATAAATCAATCTTATCAACTTTAAGTTCGATACAAAGTCTTTCTCAAAGAAAATGAATTCCATTTTTACTTTGAAATATGAAAGTAAACAGCGAATAAAAACAAAACAAAACTTCAACAATAAAAACATGCATAACATTGTCTTTATTTAAGTAATAACGCATACATATGTTTCTCTCTGTCGCACTCATTTTGGGAGGTCAAAAAATGGGAAATTGTTTGTTTGTTTATTTGGTTCAACAATGAGATTTCAATGTCACGACGTCTATCGTACCGTTACCGAAGCTATTTCAATTTGAAAGAAACAAAAGATCGACGTTGTGGTTAGTGAAATGATATGGAAATAGATGAAATTGCGTGAGGCAACTTAATCGGGATATTAGCCATCGGCTCAACTAGAAGATGTGCATGCGAGAGAGGTGGCTATTGGTGGGAGGGAAGTTGGGAGTAAGCAGAATGAATGAATGGACTGGAGACAGTCGCAGGAAGGAAGGAAGGACGGAAGAGAGAAGATACGCGGTTGTATAGCTGGGCCTTTGAACAGGCTGCCCCACCCCGCGCCCTCGGTCTTTTCGTTAATCGTTTTGGGCCCGCGCGAAACCTCTCTTAGTCGATTCGAACGCGTCGGTCGCGGACGGAGTTCGCGCGAAAAATTTGCTTGCTTTCGGCGACATGGAAGTCAGCAGAAGAGGATGCCTCTGGCAACCCTGGCTCACTTTCGACAACTTCCGCTCGAACCTCAGGCGCAAAGGTACGTCCGCCCGGGTCCACCGCCTGGGTCCCGAACCTGTTAGCGCTGCACTCGCAGACGCGCATTATCTCTCGACCTTCCTCTCGCTGCCATTCATCCTCTCGGCTTCGGCAAACCTGTTTGCCTCTTCTGCTCGTCCTTCTCGCTCGATCGTTCGCCACTTCCTGTGACAAACCTTCGCTTTATTCCAGCAGGCCCCAGCATCAAGCCCGTTTTTTCGCTTCATCAATCGTAATAGAAGATTCGCGCTCATGGCACCCAGTCGACCGTATGAATGGTCCTGTAATACCGATTGAGTTCGCCGCTGATCGCTTCTTTTCGCATTTACTGCTTTGCTCGATTTCTTCTACTTTCCATTAATTTTTTCCCACTCGGATCTGGCAAAACGAAGCTTAGTATTAGCTTTTTCCTCTGCTCAGTACTGGTGACGTGCTGCGGACATTGCGCAACACTGCGAGGACAAAAATTGTTTACTTCAATGCAATAAACACGTAGAGGGTTCGCCAAAGTGAAGCCAGTTCGAGAGAATTCAACGAAATATAAACTTTGTCAATAAATAACTGGCGCTTTTTCTTTGTCGGAATGCAGATTCATTATGCGAATTGTTTGAACTGGAAAAACTGTAAGGGGAAAAATAACTCCATTAAAATCCACTTCCGTGTTTGAATCGCGAAAATGGCCTTTTTTGTTTTTCACGCTTTTCTACAACACATAATAAGAGAGAGATAGAAGTACGTAGGACTCTTACATATCACATTCATGCGAAAAAGGTATCAAACAGAAGGATGGAAACCATGCAACTCTCGGAAGTAGGGCTCTTTTTATTTTCCGGACTTCCGGATCAGCAAACCATCCGTATCGATGACTTTCTCATGCAAGTGGTATTTTGTGTTATAGAAGAAAGGCCAAAGTCGAGCAACCTGCACCGAAAGCCTAGCAGCGCATGGAGGAAGGAGCGCAGACGAGATCCGATCCAGAGCGAGGCATTGGATATGTCCGCAGCTAAAGTGCATCACAATCGACCAAGTGTCATCGTGCCCACAACGCCCCAACCAGGTACAGACACATATCTAGCTCACACATACACCAACATCGATAAATCCAGTGATTGGTAAAAAGCAATCGATAAATAAAATTCACCCAAAACTCAAGGCGCAATCAAATTTGCATAGTTTCAAAACAATAAAGTCGTCCAATCAAAATTGATGGGATGTCGATTGGAAGTAAATGACTGAGTCAACGGGGTGCAAGTGCAGGCAATCGGTTTGATCGTCGTAGGGTTGCAGTCGTGTTAACAGTTTTGATTGGGCAAAATATTGTTTGACGCAATATCGTTGGTTGGGGCTTCAGTTCAAGCGGTTTGTTTTGTCCAAGGTATCACGATGGAGGACACAGCAGTCACGCCCACGGCCAGTGTGACACCATCTGCCGCAACCGGGGGACTCCGGACTGGCATCAGAAGCATAGGGGTGGTGAGCGACCCGGCGATAGACGAGCACTTTAAACGCTCTTTAGGACTGAAAAACTATGCCGCTGTATTCAACGCGACCTCAGCCGCCGATAAGGAAACTGGTCTCAGTGGTGAGTGCCTCTTAAATGTTCTCTCTCGCTCTTTCTTTGTATGATGTAATTAGAGAGAGTTAACAAACTGGTGTGTGCAAATATAATATTGTTTTTGCTTTACAGTTGATGACCATTTCGCTAAGGCCCTCGGGGAGACTTGGACAAGGTTACAGGAAAAAGGAAGGATTAAGGATTCGACGTAAGCTTGCCATGTGCGCAGGATGGTTACGAATTAAAAGGTTTCATTTTGGTGATGATCAAGTGTCCTTCTGAGGCAAGAACGCGATAACGCCGAATCCTGTTCTTACGTTAGTTGTAAATATCAGCAGCTTTAGATAGTCATTTAGGATTAAGAGCATTATTTATTACTGTATATGATTCCTCGCATCCAGTTGGTCGTACGGACCACTCTATCGACATCAGATTTATATAAGAAGCGTACAAGTTTTATATATACATCGTATTCGACGTAATTAAGTTAAGTTAAACTATCTATTGAAGAATCGATCAATAAAGCGAAAGTGTAAAGCAGAGTCAAACACTGTTGTTCGTTTTTTATTCTTCGACACGGTCCTTTCGTTGACACAAATTGCTCGGCTTGATTTATCTGCGATATTGCCGCGGCATAATTATGTGAGTCCGGCACATTAAACGCAGCTGTTCCTTCATTCGGATCAATAGCAAGCTGACTGCCAGGAGGAGCAGTACTGATTTCAAATGGTGCTAGGAGATTAATCGTGGACCCCAGCACACACAGAAGTCAGTACCTCTGCCCTCTTGAACTGTTCTCGTGCGTGTTCGCACAGCCGTTAGTATTTCCATGTCGGAATAATCTCCGCTCTAACATGTTGCCGACACATCAAGCCGTTGACAAACGTCAGTCGTCACGACGATAATAATCAATTTCGCAATGCTAACAGAACTTCTTAGTCGGCTCGCTAGCAAACTATACAATGCAACTGCTTACTGGTTATCACTAAATGTACAGAAAAATAATATCGCAAGCTGACTTATGGTCGCAGCACTCGCGCATTTGTTAAGGTAGCACAGAACACTTGGCACTGGCTGCTCCAGGTTCGGTGAGTTTTTGGCTACTGCGGCTTTCACGTGACGGTGGTCTCGGGAGATGGCAATGTGGGCCCAAGCGCGCCGCCCAGGCAGACTGTCCCAGCGGTGCTCGGATGGCTTCCTATATGCAGGCAGTCTGTTCACTTGGCGTAAAGCAAAATGGTAACTTAATATTAGGCTTGAATATAAGTACGGTAATCCCACACCGCGCTCTAAAGTAAGTCTACACCGACCCCCCGGCCCTGTTCCCTTCTTCGAGTGCCCTCGAGCGTGATAATACGCGCGCCGGACACTAGATCTCCTAGTCCGCCGTTTAGACGCGAATCACCAACCACCGCCTCCCTCTCTCACCTCGTCACCCCCAGCTACCTCACCTCCTTTTTGAAACCACCGCGACGACTATGACGACCTTGGTCAAGCAGCCATGCGGTGTCGCTTACGCGCAACACGCGCGTAACGTCACACGTTACACGTCATGAAACAACTTTTGTCAGCGCGAACTGTCACGCGACGCTGATGCTTTTTTTAGCATCCGCGGATAATGCTTCATAGCCGCAACGGCTTCAATTTCGAAAGGCCCTTTGTTCCGCGCCAAGAACAATGGTCCTTTGTTTTTCACGTGATTTTTAGTTTTAGTTTAGTTGCGTTGAGAAATCAGAAAGCTCCCGGGTGGAGGATGCATTTGCAGACGGGAGTTTTGCTTTCGAGATGAATACGAATAAGACAGTGTTGCGAAGGGTACGGCAGCCCGTCTGAGAGTGTACTTGATGCGACGACACCCCAATTTTTTAGCCTTGGCTCATTCTTTTGACATTTACCACCTCTTCAGTTCTACCCCATTTAGCCCGTTTGAGCAGGCTTCATACACTGGTCCCACTATCATGTCGAACGGAAGTTGAAGTCGAAATTGTATACGCTGGGGTGAATGTTTGTCCTTGAATTTATGATCGCTTCCTCGTAGCGCCCCTGAGCTTCAACGTTTCCATTCTTA
Organism: Psix sp. ZL-2020; assembly: GCA_022817045.1. Classification (NCBI taxonomy): domain Eukaryota; kingdom Metazoa; phylum Arthropoda; class Insecta; order Hymenoptera; family Scelionidae; genus Psix; species Psix sp. ZL-2020. The sequence goes on along the minus strand of JABFQD010000737.1, from coordinate 5,588 downwards.
CGTACACGTAATCATTTACATCATTGATTTTTAATCATCCGACATTTCAAATTCACGTTTCATTGGTTATTAAATTGTTTTTTCAATGTCTCTATATTGAATATTTGACTTTTTCAGGGCTCAGCAGTGAACAATAGTTTTTGACAAATCATTACATTTATTTATTTTTGATTCTATTGCTTATCTGACAAACTATTTATATCATAATAATCCAAGTTATTAGTAGAAGATATACATCAAATCAATTGTATCATCAGATACATTATGCTATTCTACTATTGGTTGACTGGTTTATTTTAAGAGCCACTTAAAGTTGAATTAGATTCTATTTTTATTACATTAGTTTGATTAATCAAGTTATAACACAATTAACAACTTTTGCATAAACAAATCAGTTGGAGTTTGCAGTATGGTTAATACAAATTTATTATGAAAGTTCCAATCAGTTTTCAAATCAGTGATTATAAAAACAATAACACATTAGTTATTTGTTGTGTAATTAATAAAAGAATCAATTGTTTCATTGCTAATAGTCTATTTAATTTCGTTAACCAATATTCTTATACCTTAAAGAACAATTATAAAAAAAGAGATAACGAGTTTGACTTTGATTGCAAAACTAAACAAGCAAGTCAAATGAATATTACGTATCATGATCTATGACAAATTCAATTTTGTCTCTCTCGATTATCTTTGAATTTATATTTTTGTCGCGAAACGTTTGTTTTTTAATGGAAAATCTCAGAATTTCTTTCTACATTCTTTTACGGTCTCATTTTATATGATCAATATAATTAATCAATTTTGAACAACCAAAACAAACAAGCACAATTAAAGACAACCGATGTGCCTGATACGAGAGGCACAAATGATTTTATGGCAAATTAAACGTGAATTCATGACGTCTATCAAAGGATGGGAGTGTCAGCTCACGTTTAGTGTGCATTGATTTGATTCATTTACCAAATACCTTTTCATAAAGTAAACATTATTTAATCGACTTCCTTTACTCTCATTTCGATTTTTCCATTTCGACAATTTTTTATTTTGTATTTCAAGTTTTATCTTTATCGATGAGATCGAATGACAAAAAGTGTTACATAATGTTTCGATATAATAAGTTGAAACGAAAGAGACGAGAAAAATACCAGCAGCAATAATAAATAGACTCATGAATGGAGTTCTGGTATTAATATATTATATAAAAATGAGACGCATGAGTCAGAATGAAAATAAATAACGATATGATACAGAACTGACATTCGAGCTTAGTTTTTTTTCGATTTGAGACGTATTTCTTAACCGAGTCGATATGTATATTATTTTATACGTATAATAGAATCTTTATTAAGGCGACATCGGTTCAGCTTCCATCATTGCGGCCGAAACGCGAGGTTACTATTTGTTTATTTTGAGTCCCAGGCGTATCTTATTTCGTCACCAGATCCAGCCAACCACAGAACCCGGCATCATTTTCTCTCGTTTTATTTTTTCCATGCATTCAGCGCAAGTGTGCAACTTAATGAGAAACAACAAAGATGGAGCATACTAACACGCACTCGCAACCGATCAAATAAGTCATTGTTGGATGACGTTTTGATTCAAACAACTGGATGCAAGAAGCGCACTGTTCCATTGTTTATCTATGTGGTTTCTTCATTCGAGTCTTTTGGCACATACGGAAGAAGCTGCGCGCTGGAATTGCAATATTTTATAGTAATATTTCATTCTGTAAACATTTATTTTATTATTAATGTTAGGATTTGATATTATTATAATTCATTCAAATATTTATTTTGGTGGTTTTACTTTTTTGTTTTTAATGAGAAGGTGAAAATGCATTTTTATAATTTAGTTATTAGTAGGTTTTATGAAAAAATCGGTTTTTCATCAAACTATTTCATGAATTATTTCATATTTTACAGTGAGTTTATTTTTTTTTTTTTTTTTATTTTAACGTTTAGTAACAATATAAGAGAGATTAATTAAAATTTTGAAAATTAATCACGCTGTTAATAAAATGAATAAATGAAAAATAAGTTTTATAAAAGTTAGTAATTAATTATCAATTTGTAGGATGATAGTTAAAAAATTAATATAAAATATACTGCGTCAATGACGACGCGGCGCGTCGCTTTTCCTGGCATCGAAATCCCTGACCAACTATGATCTACTAACGCATATTTGCGACAGCATCGCTTATTATAATTCAGTAATTAATCTAATTAGGTTATTTTTACAATTAAATTTACATGAAATGTTTAATTTTAAATTTTCAGCCATTTTATAAACATACAAATATACAAAATATATATTATTGAACAAAAAATAAAATGTATAATTGATCGAAAAACATATATTTACAAAAATACGAAAATTTATATAAACAATTAATCAACATAAATTTTCATTGAAAATTATTCATATAATTAAGGTAATGAAATTGTAATTTAATAATTTAAAAATTTAAATTTTAACCGTTAAAAAAACTCAAACCTCCAACTCTAAGAATTACGAAGATGAACAAATAACACACACATGGAATAACTTTCCTCTAAAGTGACTTCTTAGAAATAACGCATGAATTCTTAGAAATAATTAAATCCTAGCGTCACGTCGGAGATTCCAAGTACTTCCGGGGATGCTGAACACAAAAGCGCGCGAAACGCTGTGTGATTCGAACAAGCCGGCCGCGGGGTGCGCGATTTAACGGTTGAAATTGTGCGAAAACGAAATTGCGGAAAACACGCGCGAGCGCAAATTTGGCGCGGTGAACTGATGACGATTGATGTTTGATACGCGAAGGAGCACAGATCGCGCGGAACGTGTTTACGGGCCGGTTTACAACAGTATGGGACGTGAGACACGACTGATCGACTGACCGAGGGGGTTGCCATTGTAGGAATACCCCTCCTGTGCGTTTGTATAGAATTTCGCAGCGTGCCACGCGTGTTTCGTGTACGTGTTTTATACACTGCATGGTCACAAGTGCGCGCGCGCATAACCATTTCTGCGCGCACATACATACGTATATTCGAATACGCATATTTGCTTTATTAACTTCAGCCTTAATCGGTCCTTATGTAATTGAGGTGACATTTTTTAATCAACTTGTGTAACGACGCTTTTTTGTTATTCAAATCCATTCAACATATTGATTCCTTATTAACCACATTCAGTCTTTCAAACCAAATAATTATTCTGCTATTTTTCTTTTCATTTTTTTCTAATCTTTTACAAATTATTTTTTACTCATGTTTTTTTCAGTAATGTTTTTTTGGTTTAATCGTCTAAATTGATAAAATAGATAATTAAGTATGTTTAAATAAATCTTGAAGATGAACTTAAAATTTAAGATGTGAAGAGAAAACGTCTTCAGCGAAATAAACAAATTTTTATAAATGTATGGTAGTATACGTTGTTGCACGTGCATATTTTTGTATTGGAGCATAGAGGGGCCAAACAGTAGTCCCCTCGTCCCGGGGCATAGAATGAGGGAGAAGTGCGCCCCTCCACTTGCCCCCTTCATCCGGCATACAAACGAAGTACCTACTCTTCCCCACATGGTTTCTCGCGTGCGTGAATCATGCATATCGATTTTCTTTCGAGAGCGAGAATCCATGTATATCTGCATGAGTGTGTCGAATGCACACACACATGCAGACAGAAGTGCATGGCGTACCCTTGGCCCTTCTCGGATCGAGCGCCCATTCGCCCGGGGGCCTCCGAGAACCCCCTCTGTAAAGGCGCGCCAGAAAATGCTGTCCAATTCTTTCTGCACAATGGCTCTTTTAACCCCCTGCGCGAGTATCTCTGCTACTCTCTAATACCCCGCTGAATTCCCTCTTATTACGCAATTTCTTTCCTCGTTGCGCACAGGCTCTTTTTGTCCACTACTTCTGTCGAAGAAAGTAGACTTTCCTTTTTTTCCATGCTCTCAGGAAGTTGATCAAAAACAAAGCCAAAGATGCATTTTCGGCTTGTTTGAAGTCGTTTTAAGTTTTGAGTTGCTTGCAAACTAATCGTTAGGTTAGTTCACTTTTTGTACGAGAGATGTCGCTTCATTAAATGTTGTAATTATTAGATTTAGCGTGGACGGTGAATATTGAAGTTTTAATTTAAACATACGAATTAGTTATTGATGAGGATGATAAAGTTTATGTTCAACCGAAAGATGTAGATGGCAACCAATTTTTTATTTTGAAATTAAACAAATTAAAAATATAAACGCAGCGGATTCATTTTTGAATAGAATTTTGAACTGTTTAAAAATTGCTTTTCAAATGAATTTTATTCCGGAATCAAATCTAATTCTAATTCCAAACCAGTTTCTGTAACTCTTTTATGAAACTAAGCGGAACTAAAATACTAGTATTTTTCAGTTCCGGAACCATTATAAAGATTCCGGTTTCCTTGTGTCGGAACTATAAATTCACTGCGGCATGTAAAGATTTGTATATAAAAATCTAATTGAAAATTGCTTCCTAAGTATAAAATAAAAACTTACACAAACTGATTTATATTATTAAATTTGTCGCATTTTAATAAAATACCTAAATTAACAATATTTTAAATATTAACCCCAACAGTTAAACTTTTCAAATGCAAGTATCAGAAATGAATCAATTTTAAATCAAAATGTTGACGTTGTAATGACTAATTAATAATAAATATTTGCGAAGAAAAAATATTGGAGTCTAGTTCGATACCGGTACTTGCTGCAAGTTTGGATGCAGGCATGTACATATATGTAATACTCTCGTTTCGAGACCCTTGCCCTGTCTCATTGTAGGGGCGCACATGACGCGCTTTCCGAGGGCGAGCTTGGTAATAAAAATCTTTTGTCTTTCTCGAGCTCACCCCTGCGATTCTTTCTTCATTCTTAGCAGCTATGTCCCTTTGTATTTTTCGTAGCCAATCCGCGACATGCATAACCAACGCTTAACGGGCTCTGTGTGACAATCAAGGCATCGTGTTGAGAGTACCACTCAACGAAAATCATTGAATATATATTTACTTGTTTCACTAATTTTGTCTCGCGCGTCTTCGTCCAACAGCTCGCGTCAATTCACTCGAAAGATCTTTCAACTTTCATTTTAATGATTCATAAGCATATTCAATGATGTGCAAATTGAAACGCGATTTTTTAATTGGACAGTTTTTTTGTTAATTATTAAATAAATTAACGTTCAGTTTGTGAAATGTCAACCAAACGCAATTCTTCATGTCAAAGAAATTGAATATTAAACAAACATTTTTAGTTATGTTACACCATAGGATTATGAGTGCCAAAAAGTAATTAGTGGATTTTGAGCAAAAATATTTTTTCTCGGGTTTCTTATACTTTATCAAAAGAATTGTACTTGTTTTTTGGTGATTAATGTGTCGTAGTTTGAAATTTTTGTACAAATATTGTTTTAGTTCCTTTAAACCAATTGCTCAAATACAAAGTCACGTGATACCATTCTGCAGTTACCAAGCAAAAAGTAGAAAAAATGATGTAATGAAAACTATACCTTACTTGTTTGCTACTATTATTATCCTGAGTTAATTTTTAGAACGTTTTATTTTATAATTATTACGTGAAA
>JABFQD010000736.1:0-22705 GCA_022817045.1 Psix sp. ZL-2020 | reverse complement strand
GTTACTCAGATTTTTTAATTTCAATTTTCACATTTCTAATAGTAATTAACTTTTGTTTTTGTTCAAACTTTAATTAAATTATTAATAAATAATAATTATATGAATAATTTAAATTGAAATTTTTTATTCGTCTGTTAAATTGTTTTTCCATCAAAATGTAACTTTAAAGCTATCAATTCCTTAATAAATTTTGTTTCATTTTTTCAGTTTTTTTATAGACTTATAAATCGATATTTGCATGCGTTATTTATTCAATACTCAATTATACATTTTTGGACAGAAACGAAACGTATTAAATTATTGTAATTTAACACTATATTTTTGTATTACATAACGCGACGTTTTAGTTTATTTTCGTGGTGCAAACTATTTATTATTCTTATAAGTCTCATTTATAGCTTTTGCAGCTCCAAAAAAATGTTAATAAATATAGTAGAATTCATAAGTTTTGTTATTCTTAATGAAATCAAAGTTGTAAAAGTAACTTTAAAACATTAAGAATTATAAAAATATTTAGTGATATTTAAAAAACGAAATAATATTTATTCATTATTTTATAATATTTATAAATAGAAATTTTTTTCATTGAAATACCATTATTCTACCTGTGTAGAAGATTCTACAGTCAAATTCAAATCTATAGAACAGTCCTATTTAATAAGAACAAAATTTGAAAATGTTATTTTTTTCTACAAAAAAATAATAAATGAATCAATCATTGAGCACAGCGCCACTACTTCATAAATAGGTAGTTGACTCATTATTGTTAAATGCATGACATAGAAATATTGAGTTCATAAAGATAAAGTACTTGAAAAATACTCAAACACTTGAAGAATTAGTACATTGTTTTTAAGGAAGTAATCTGAAACTCATGTATAGAACAAAGAAGATCAATTATGTTTACAGACAACATTTAAGGATACTTTCATAGGTCGTATTAAGCACAAAAGAACCAACAACTTTGACTAATAATGTTCATCATAGACACAGTGACCTATTACTACAGGTCGTTATCTCAATCAATTTTCTACGCAGAGGTTCGGTTAAATGAAAGATGAAACAGTTGATTGGTTTTTGATAATTATGATTTATTTATTAACCATTTAAAATCATACAATCTCGACTTAATTCTTTACATATCTTGATATCACCGAATATTTTCCAAATATGTGATATTTTGTCATTAAATAATTTCAAAAATATTCAAAGCTATGAAAAATAACGAATATAAATGATAAATAATAATCAATAATGAATATTTATCAGGAATTAACCGTCATAAATTATGACGAAGCAATTTCCATAAATTCATTTATGAGCATTATATTTCCTAGGAAGTAAGTTTCAAAAGAAGATTCCAGGAAAAAAGTGAATTTGCCCCTAGTTCATGAAATCCCTCATGTACCCGCACAACAATGCAAACATCGTATCTTACGCGCTACGTGTTGTTTACTTTCCCGGTGGCCGCGCGCTGGCGCCCTCTGGTACATGACGTGAGGCTCGCGATGTCGGTGTGCGTTTGCGTACATGCAGCTGGGACGCACGTGTGCGCGCGTGCGCACATACACTGCAGTGCCCTGTCTACACATGGCAAGACACGTTAATGTGCCGCTGCAGCGCGCACGAAAATAGCCCTCGACGAGTTATTTTCGCAGTCTGCCCGATCGAATAGTGCGTGCGTGGTTACGTCGCTCGCGGCTCCGACGACTCGGTGTGAACCGTGCTGACGACCCGCGCCTGGAGATTAAGCCGCGAGCGCGTCGCGCCGTTGGTGTGCGTGTGCGCTGCGTTCGATACGGTGAGAGAGTGCCGCGGCGCGCGGAAGCAGTGCGGGCGCGCGCGCTGCGCCGAATCGCGAGGCCTGACGGCCGCCGCAGCCGAGCCGAGCTCGAGAGGCTCACGAGGTGCCAGCACCGGAGCAACGCGCAGCGAGTGCGCGCGCGCAATCCGCACACATGCGCACCACGCTGATAAAGCCCCGCGGCCGCTTCCACGCGAGTTATGCCTAGGCTCAGCGAGTAGCTGCACATTCTTCGCGCACCAGCCTCCGAGCCACCTGGTGGCGCGAGCGACAACTTTCCCGAGATCATTGTAATTTTCAACAACTAATTTAACCGGCTTATCTTTGTTATCACAAACTTATATGTGCTCTGCTTTGCGTCAGTCATAGCATTTTTCTCGTTTTCTTTCTTTTATATAATCCATTTGCATTTGCACGGAATCGTACATTTCGCATTTCATTTGTTGCTCTTTTTTCAACATTTACTGCATCTCTCTTTTTACCCCATTTCGATTGACGTGTTTACGCAAATTGAAGGTGAATGTCCCAGTTAGTAACCGTTTGGTGAGAAATTGCACTGCGAAATAACTGGTCAATGTGTACATTAATTGGTGGGAATAAACAAACTTGATTGCGCGAGTATCTACACCGCAGCCACTTGTTAGAAAAACGCGACTGGGTTTCATGTCGAGTTCATTATTATAATTTGACGCGTCGCACTAAAACACATTTTCATTGCGAATCGCTGATACGTGAAACGATTTGTTTCCCGCGTCGTATGGGAGGAATTGTTTAAATATCCTGTGAAAACGTGTAAACGCTCACTAACTGGTGTGTTTAAACTGATAGAAATCACAGTCTGAGAAACGTAAAAACCGACTTTACATTTCGAAAAAAATGCACTGCTGTTGCATTGAATTTTTTGGAATATCAGCATTCAATTAGAGTTGAATCAGAGTTCTAAAGTCTGCATAGACTCGACTAGTCACATGTAGATAATGTTGAATTAATATTTCTAAATTCTAAAAATATCTTAAAAGGTCTAATGTAACATGCGATATATAAAACCTTCAATATAAAATGTGACCAAACAAATCTCACGTATTTTTCAATCTTCTATTTTTTAAAATTAAGTTTTTCATACTTAAATACCCAAATTAATACAAATATTTATTTCATTTGTTTTCTATTTTATTACCTAAATTGAATATCCAATCCAAATCATAAACAGGCACAATACATATTTATCTCCATCTACAAAATAATTGTTCAGTCTTAATTCCAATTTGCTCATTTGAATATACTTTTTTATTTGTATTCAAATGATTTTCAATTTTTCTCAGATGTATGACAACGCCAACGCCCTTAAACAGCCTTAATTATCACTGATTCAATTTTATCTGTCTTCCTCATATTTTCTGCATTAGCAACTTCATAAAGAATCATTTCAATATGAAAAACAGCCTTAAGAACTGTAAAACGCTATTGAATATTTTAGACCATTAACACTTTGACTTCAAAGTCAAAATAGCAACCCAAACGTTATTTTCTTAAATTGCAAAATCATACAAATATTCTTATGCCTCTTTTATTCCTGTACTTCTAGGATGAATAAAAAAGTACTTTCAAAGACAGACATCATTAATCCAAAAGCAGCTTGCAGAGGGCTCTCGAAACACCTCTGAAGTCATGAAAGATTAAAGATCAACTAGAAGTCACAAAAACACGTCGAATAAGCAGTCTTTTCAAGAGTTGCACAACACTTTCATTGCACCTCTACTCTATCTCACAGCTGAAATGAATTCTCACTACTCCAGTTGATATCAAAGTTAATTATCTGGCGCGCAAGATTTTCGTGCGTTTCATTTGTCCAGTGAAAACAACGACACGAACAGACTCGAAAACAACAAATGCAATGGTCAGCCAAATGGCCAGTTGGCCTTTAAATGCGGTCATTTAAAGGCCAACTGACGAATTTCATGAAATTAGCTACGATTTGTGTAGCATTGCTAATCAGTCAGCCTACTCAATCGTTCAAGGCAAAGTTTTTCCCCGAAAAAAAAAATGACTTTGTTCGCATAATCGATCAGTGACTAACTTGAGAAACTTTTTTGGAAACATTCACATTGTTTAATAACGCAACAATGACGGATTATACATTTTTTGCAACCAATTTATGGTATATAAATCTTTTTGCAAAAAGTTTGCATTTATTGAGTGTCTCATAATTAGAAACTGGAGACTTATCTAAGATATCTAATAATTCAAAGACACCTTAATAGAGCAAATTAAGGTGTGAAATCCGAAACTGATTATATATTTGGGATTCGAAATGAAATTGTAATTCATTTGAAAACTAATCATGTAATATATATTATTTGCATTGTTTACAATGTAAGATTCATTGTTTTTTAATTTACACTGGGAAATGAACTTAAATCTTTTTAGTTTTTTAGTTCTAACGAATGTTTATTTGGTGAGAAGAATTAGGTTGTAATTTTGATTAATTTTCATTTGTTAAAAGTGTTTATAAAATAATCGTGAATAAGAATTATTTTTTATATATAACTAATAATTGTGAAACAATTAGTACAATTCTTAATGTCTGACCCTGATAGAACAATTCATTACTACATTAAATCTCAATTTTCCTCGAAAAACAGAAATACATTAAATTCAAACTTGCATCTCTATAAAAAACACTTTCCTCACATTTTAACTTTTAACGAACAATAAAGTTTGAACTGCTTAAACTAACAAAATCTTCCATTGTAAACAACATAAGTAATGATACCCATTACATCATTAATTTGTAAATGAGTCGCAATTTTAATTTGAAACATCAATTATGCAAAAGCACATCTAGTTATGGATTTCATATCTTAAATAAGACGCCAGCGTTTTCATTTACGACGTCACACGTCTTAAAATAAGTCACCACGTACTTACAAACAGTCTTAAGTAACGTCTGAAACTGGGACAAAACGTTTACAATGAAAACGCGATTTCGAGTCATTTTTTAGTCGCACTAAGAAAAATAATGTCCCCTAATTCACACTATAAACTGCAATGTGGCGATGTAATAAAAAACTTCAAAAGAATCGTTACGCTCGCATCACATTGTTTTATCGTGAATTTGAGAACAATACCCTTCTCATCGGCGAATATAAAATATGATAGAATCGCTTTTTCGCTGTTATTCTCTCGTAAACACAACACGAGCTGTTGTTTCATCAGCGAAATTGTGCCCTCGGTGGAAACAGTTGGTTCCATTCATAAGTAATTCCACGGTCGAATTTGGCCGATCGACCAGACCCATTGATTAGCAGGCCAGCCTCGAAGGCAAGTCGTCAGTCTCCTATGGGATCCTGGCTAATCAGAAAAATTGATCACGCGCGCAGCCGTAAATTAATGAACAGCTTAATTAGCCGAACTCGCTAGCCAACAATATGCTGACGAGCGTTTCATCGACTCCGCGGCGCTCTATTAGAGATTATGTTAATGCGGGTTAGACTTGGGATAAAAATACTCGGATGATTTTAATTTGACGGTCATCCTGCAACGAGCATCAGGCGTTGTTAACATAAACAATTCACATTTTTACACCCGCGGAAAATTACCTGCTGCAGGTTCAATGTTTCACCTTGCGGTTTTGTTTATTTATAACTCAAATAATGATTGCAAAGAAAAAATGCCGTTTGGCAATGAGTAATTGAGCGCTCTTGATATCCCAAGTTTAGCGACGGATTTCGGTCGCGATAAAGCGCTCGGGAGATAAACCCGAGAGACACTTATCCTGCGAAAATAGAAAGAATCAAGTTGCGCTGTTGATATTGTGCACAGGGGAGTTTGAAGTTTCGCGCGGCAAAGATTTGAGCTCGCGACAGATAGCGGAATGTCAGAGATAAATTCGAAGCCACTGATATATTCTGTTACACTTGAGTCCGGCTTTATCAATCCTCGCTGTTAATCGCGATATGAATGCCATTGAGGAGGAATCGCCGCGTGAATGTCTAGGCGGAAAAATCGATGCCAGTTGCGGCTGGGAAAAGGAGCTGAGCAGATCCTAAAATAACGATTTTAGTTGCAGAACGAATTTCATTCATGCCATCCGATGTCAGTGACTTGGTCTCCAAGAATTCGCGGCACTAGATTCTGATAGAAAGGGAGAGAAGAGGAGGAGCGGGAGAGAGACAAAGAGACGGAGAGAGAGAGAGAGCTGTAGTGTCCCATTGAAGCGGCAGGGACCATCATAATATTTACACTTGGTGTGACGCGAAGGATTCAAACTGGCTGAAAAACCAATCGCGCGGGTCGAAAGCCCGCGCGAGCCAATGGGCGTCGAGCGGACTCTCAGCGGAGTATCTGCGAGCGACATCATCGCCTACACGATCGCGACTCTGCGAGCCTCGTTGGTAGTAGTTCGGCATCTTCATTATCGTAAACAAGCCCGCGCCACGGAGTGCGCCATAGAGAAGTGCGATTCCAAGAGAGCGGACCCAAATAGCCGCGCTTCCGCGCAGCAAACGCACACAAACACACAGCAGTGACGCCATCTTGCGTTAAAAATAGCAACAGAAGGGCGACGGAACCGCGCCTCCAATACAAACATTGCGTTGCGACTGCTTCGCATTTCCATCCAAACTCGAGCGCTTATTGGCCACCAATTACCGTCTTGCGCATACGATTTAACTCTTAATGTCCCATGTGAGGACTGCCGACAGTGGTATGTGCGACTCAAAGCTCTCTATCAAGCCACAACAAGAGCCACTCGAGCGACGAGCGCAGCTAATGCCCTCTTTGAACGCGCAAAAGATCGTATCAATTTTGGATTTGAGTCTTGCAGTTGCCGAGCTCGGCCCACGTGACTCAGAAAGAGGAAGAGATGTTTTGTCTCGTGCGCTCATTGGTCACCGACTTGGTACACCGAGATAATTGAGTTGACAAAATTTATCTTCTTTAAACTTTGATTACCGATTATGCTCGCAATTGAGATACGATTTTTGACGGACAAAGTGGAGCACATGTGAGCGTAACGAAAGAGCGTACAAATGTTTATTCTCGTTGACACGTATGCGATTGTTTCAAACCCAACGCTTCTTTTTTGGTACTCATTTTTCGTTTCAATCCACTCAGTTGATATTCCGCATTTTAAAATGCTCGCGTTATTTATGCGCTCTGCTAGGACCTTTCAAATGACTTACATTCTATTCAGTTTTGTGCGTATAAAAGAGCACTGTTTTTCTGACTTCATTAGTCTGTGATAGCGAAATCAGCTCTTTGCGAATTCATAACGCGACTCGGCGCTCAAAATGTACCATTCGAGAGCCACATCCGAATGAAATAATAGTACACTGCGACATAATGGTGCCATTAGCATTTGATGTTAAAACTCTGTTCAAAACCACAATCATGTTGACTCGTGTAGATGTTGACCTGGCAAGTTAGTTCAAATGTGAATGTGTAACAGCGCGCAGTTTCGCTCTATCGCAGCGAAATGGAAGTTAATGATTATTCATCCTTTGAGACCAGACGAGTACAAAAAATGCAGCGAAAAATACGTTTTAAAGATATACACGTGTATATACATACATACATACATACATACATACATACATACATATATATATATACATACATATATATCTGTATATATATATCTCTTTTTAGATATATATATATATATATATATATCCATTTATATATATGTGTATATATATATATGAATAAACGGCGTCGTAAAAAGTCTAAACTCGGGGCGAAAAAAGGAGCCAAGTTGTATAGTCGGTTTTGAAGTAACTCCTCGTCCAACTAACATTGATTATACACAATTCGAAGTCTCCTACATGATCTCGGTGAATGACAAAAGCGCATTCTGATTGAACTATTTTTAAAGAGCGCGATCCTATTTGAACGTGTGCTATGACGAATTATATATAGATGGCGGTTTATGCGACACTACATGAATGAAAAATGTCATCATTCATCTGGACAAGCGGCGGCAGAAATGTGAAACGAAAATGAATAATTTTGATGCGATATAATTAGGTATTGTTTAGACAAGCGGGATCGAAACACAAGTTTTTTTCCACTCCGTCTGTAAGATTAATGTCACTCTTCTGGCTGCGTTTGATTTATCTCATGTACTCTCGCGGCGCTTACAGAAGTCGAAGATTTTCATCCGAATTTGCCCGACGAATCCAAACGTTCCATGACAATGAATTGCGATTGCGCAAACAACTTTTTTACACGTTGCGTCTGTTTAAAACAATAAGACAATGTTTCCGTATTGGTTTGATCCCGAGCCAAAAATGATGTTGTGCAAACACTTCGGCTACACAGTTTAGCAGCGAGCGTTTGACGTAATTTATTGTTTCAGTAGTTCCGCTTTATTTGTCTCGTTTGAATGAAACTAATTGCAGTGTCAGAATTTCCATCTGCTCGTTGTTCCAAAGCCGAGGGGAGGGTTCATTTGCATAGTCGCTGATTGGGACAGCGGCTTTCAGCATCGGCTCACAATCGGTTGATAAGATATCGCGATACCCAACAGACTGTCATTCACGTATCAGATCGTACATTTTTAAGATAAATCTAGCTTCGAGGAGACATAAATCGGCTCCTATTAATGCGAGCTTTTTGGTTTCAGGTGCTGCTGGTCCAGCGTTGTTTCGCGGCATGGTTGCAATGTAACAGCGCCGTCTTATCTCTAGGCCCACATCCAATACCGACTTTGCCATGCTCTTTAGGTAAAATTGGACACTCCTTGCAGCCGAGGGGTCCACGACTGGCGACCGTAATTTGCATACGAGCGCCGCCGACAAATAAATGAATGAACGATGATAAGCGTATAAATATTGATTAGCGTAACCGTGTGATTGAATTGCATGGTCGATAGTCGAATTGAGCAATTTGGTCAAGTTATTTTTAGTTTTCCGTATCGGTGTCTGTGTTGCTTGTGCATGAAATATTAGAAAAGTAGCACAGATAAACTGTCGGGCGTAAAATATTCCGATCGCTCGTGGACGCATGCAAACAACAGTACAGGAAATTCGATACGCATCGCGCGCAGATAACAATATGGGATCAGGAAGGAGTACCGAAATGCATGTATTTACGCTGGAAAAGGCCTTTCCGAACGCTCTAGCCGCGTTATCGGCGTTTTGACAGCTGCGCGTGAACTGGGTTAAGGTGCTTTCCGCCGCCAAATGTAACACGCATTGTCTCAGATAAGCCTCTCCTCCGCGCCGATAAAGTCCGTCTCCCGATTTCGTCTTAATTAATTGAGTAAGGACTCTTATTGATTCAAATTGCGCGATAACGGGCTTTCATCTTATCTTATCGGCTTCTATATTTAAAAAGAGCGCCCTCTCTCTGTCTCTCTCCTTCTGATCGTCGACCTGGCTTTCCGTCAATTCCAAATCGCTTTATAAATAAGCGCGCTTCTTTTTATCATAGCCCGAGTCATAAACTGTTGCTGCACCGAGTTCCACGAATAGTGGCCAGCCCTAATTGAATTTAATTGCGCGCATCGATGGCCTGAATTGCGACATGTCCATTTCGATTGCGTCGATTGGTTCATCTCCTTTGTTTCGTCTCTTTTATTTTTCACGCAAATACATTTATTCGACGTTATCTGTATCGAGTGTTTCCAAATTGCATAACTCATAAGTCGATAGTGATTCATGAACAGTCAGTCGTTCCGAGTTTTATTGCTAAGGATATGGCAGCTTGAACTTGCGCCGAGTGGACATAATGACCGTATAATTTTCATTTTATTACGATCCGCAGGAATTGTTGCTGCCAATCTTTCATTCGACCATTCGAGTGCGCGCGCGCACCTCGGACACGAGTTCGAACTTTTCGTCACTTTTTTATCCACATTCTTTTATTATTCGTCATCGTTTCATTGTTCATGAATCAAGTCCGGTTGTTTCTTTATAATTCACTTTTGCGCCGCTGCAAATATTTTCAGCTCCTACTCTGATATTTGCATAATAGATAATACATGTGGAGCGCGTCACGAAACTGTCTCGCTGTCGAATTCAATTAGATTCATTGATCGCTGATACTCGTATCGGTAATTTTACTTAATCCCGATCGCCGATAAACAATCACGTCCAGTTGAAATTGTTCCAAGTTTTTCCATCGGGCTAAAAATAGTCGGCGAATTTGGATCGGCGACGAGGCTCTTGCGAAACGAAGAAAGTTGGAAAAAAATTGGTGCGTGTTGGAACACCTGTATCCATGGAAATTTCCCAAAAAGAAATTGCACGCGCGACTCAGTGCGAGGCTGCGTTATAAGTTGATTTCAAGAGTCTTTGTTCAAAGCGAGAGAAGGAGAGAAAAAAGTTGGTCGCCGAGCGAAAAGGATCGCCGTGTCAATGACTATGTCCGCGTGAATCATGGCATAGGCGAAAACCGTGAGGGACCTTGAAACCGTTATCGTTTCGTCTTTGGAGACGCGAGGAACGATATGAGTTTATAAATAGACGCGGCTAAAAATAGACGCAACGAACCGTAGAATAACTAGTTGCTCTTAGGTAGCGGCGTGTTCTTACATTAACTGGCTGCATAATCATGCTTTCATTCCGGCAGAGAGAACTTTTCACTTACTTGTCCCGCTCGTTAGCGCTAAGTGCGAGAGGTTGATGTGCGGCCGAAATTCCGCTGCGGATCCGACACCCGGGCGAGAGAGATGCGAGAGGGTGAGAAGTAGAGCGAGACAGAGCGAGCTGAGAAAGCGACGGCGATAGGACGGAAAAGCAAAAACGAACGTAATGCCCCCGCGGTTATATATAGTGAGTATTAATGATCGCGCATTTCAATAAATAGACGTGCATAAACATTGAGTTATGCTAATGTTGCGCGACTGCGCGTACGCGCTTAAAATAGACGTCACGTGTCTGAAAAAGTCGCGCAGTGTGTACACACGCCGATTACGCTTCCTCTTCTTCTTCTCCTTCGCGGCCGTCGTTTCTCCCCGAGGGAGCCCATTCGGCCACTTTTTGCCCGGCGCTTTCACGTCGCCGCCTCGTCCCCGTCGCCGCGCCAAACATATGCGATACATATCCACGCTAGCAATGACACCCAGCTTCATAAATCATGTATTACGTAATTGTGTAACCGTGTTCGAGCCGATTCCTCGCTATTGGCGATTCTGATAAAATATCGCAAGCGACGCTGCTGTCGCTCGCTGCTGCTCCTCCTCCAATGGCTTTCTGGATATCTTTATTCAAATTATGTCAGTTCATTTTCGACGTGCGCGCCGTGCCGTTTAGATGAGTTCATTCAATTTGGAAATTATGCCTGCTTTTCTGATTGGTCGTTCGTTTTTACAGGTGGGTGATTAAAATTCAGATCCAAGCAACGGCAGAAAATCGTGTCTGGTCACGACATGTTCGCAAAATAGCGACCCAATGTCGAGCATCCTTCTGTCAAAAATATTTTGCTATGTTATCTAGGTAAAGATTCGATAAACAGTTTATTCATTACGTATAATTAATTGCTACCAATTTTGACATCGTTTTTTTTCTTTTTATGCTATGATTGATTATCGAGGAGGTATGATTCAGTGTAATTGAAATTTGATTTTAATTGTATTTTGCACGCCAGATCGATTCAGAGCTTCCGGATCAAGTATATCATAATTAACGATTCATTTGGAATTATAATTGTCTCGCGGATAAATCACTGATGACCAAATTGTTCCTTTACCCAAATTCTAAAAATAACTCCAGCATTCCTCAAACTTAATTACTAAGTCATCATTGATTATGTTCGTTCCATATGAATAATTTTCTATCGTTTTTTACTGCTCGCAAAGTAATTTCTATTCATGCTCGTTTAATTATATATGCAGACTCAAATATTTAATTGATTGTCGTTTAGACTAATTTTAGGTCTGATGTAAAATTGTCTTTTTCATAATGAAACATTATAAAATGTATCATTATTATTCAATAACAGATCATTTTGTTTCCTCCTAGATACATCGGAGTTATTGCTTAGTTCTCATTTTTTTTATCATTTTTGTTTCTCTTTATACTTCTCTGATTTCATGGAAACTAAAAAAGCCAATTTTTTTTTTCATTTTTGAGATAGTCAAGTAAAAATAACTGGGTCATCATTTAAATAAGATACAACTCGTTGCCATAAGTCGAGGAAATTTAAATGAATTCACTTTGTCTTTACATTTTGGGTCAAACAATGTTCGTGTAAAACATTTTTTTGTCTTTGTAGAAACTGTGTACAAAATATGAAAATATAATAAATTGTAGAAAAATATAGATTTAGCAAAATGAACATATATAATAGAAAATATTCAACGAGTTAAAAATGACATTTTTGTGTACATATTTGTTAATGTAAATATATATGTAAATGTAAATGCATTGATTTTTAAGAAAGTTCAGTTAGTTCTGTAGATATTTATAAGTAATTTTTTAATTGACACTGACATTGATGCTGACATTGACATTCATAATGATATATTGATAGAGTAAAAAGGAATAGTAATTAGTTATTTTTATTAAACTAACTCTTCAGTTGTTATCACATTTAAAATACTGTCACAATTTAACTAACATTCAATAAACGTTACAAGAAATAAATGAAACATTACATGTAATTTAACTAACATAACTGACTATCTTCAAACAAATTGTATTCCATACATTAAATTTATATATAATATTTATATTATTCCACCTTAATTTTCTATAAAATTCTTAATTGCAATTTACCAACTTAATTCATCTTTATTTTATTTAATCCAACATTACTCAAATAAGGTACTAAACAAGTTTCACTTAATTCATTTTACTATTCAAAACGATTACATGACATTACATTAAGTACAGCTAAAGAAATGATCCCATTAAAATTGCCTTTTATTTCATTTCCTCTCACCTAAAGTAAACCATAAACTGTAAAATAAAAAGTGAACTATTCAAATAACTCAACGCTGTTTCAGGTGAAAACGGGAGGGGAGCGCATTAGGAAGAGGTGGCGGCGACGGCCATGCGCACCGGCACTTCCATAGAAAGCCGTCGCGGCCGTTCCCTGTCGACCAAAGAACACGTGCAGCGCAAACCACGTGGCCGCAAGCCGCGTGAGTTCCGGAAGCGCGAGTACAAGAACAGCGCGCTCGCAGTCTCATTTTTGGTGCTGCTCGTGGTGGCGCAGCGTCCCGCGATCGCAGCGCCGCCTCTCGGGTCACCGGCGTCGATCATCGTCGCTGCTGCTGCCGCCGCCGCCGCCGCCACCAGCGTCACCAGCGTCACCTTCCCTAACGATGCCCTGGCGGAACATCAACAGCACCGGCCCTCAGAGCTCGTCGCTGAGAATCAGTGCGGCCACGGCCTCCACCACAACGCGCAGAGGGGAAAACCGATTGATCTCACGGTTGGCTACCTCACCGCCATCAAAGGTGGCCTCAAGGATCGCCAAGGCCTTGCCATTTCGGGAGCTCTCACCATGGCTCTTGATGAGGTCTCGCACTTTAATTATAATGAAATTAAGCAGATAATGAAATCAAGTTTATTCAGGTGGAAAATACTTGCAAGTATGTTGTCTGATGTGGTTCTTCGTTTGGAGAAAGAAGTGTTGAAGCTGACCTAAAAACTAATATTGTGTTAAATGTTTACATATGTAAACAGTATAAAGCAATACTTGAAGCAGTATCGAAAATAATTATTATGGTTTCAATTTTTTATTGTAAAGTTTTTCCCATTTTGAATAGAAAACTTTTTGTTTTCAAAGTGACTTTTCACTCAGGGGAAATGCTCCTTTAATTTCTATCGTTTCATATGATACATTCATATTTCTAAATCATTTATTATAGAAGTAAGATTTAGAAGTAATTAAATATACTAAATTTGTATTGCATTTTTTAAATTATAATCAAAACTTTACATTCTAAAACAGAGTTTAAGATGTGTATAAGAATAAAAGATTATTTATGTATGACATCTTAAGGTGTGTTTCTTTAAAGTTGGTGTAGTAATATTATTTTATATATTGCGAATGCTACAATTTCCATGTCTATTTTGCAGATTAACAACGATCCAAACATTCTTCCGGACATAAAACTAGTAATGCGGTGGAGTGATACGCGAGGTGAAACCACGGAAGCAACGAAAGCGATGATAGATATGATTTGTGATGGGGTGGCAGTGTTTTTTGGCCCCGAAGGCTCTTGTTACGTCGAGGCGATCGTTTCTCAAGCGCGAAATATACCCATGATTAGCTACGTAAGTTAATCTCAAACTACTTTCTAACTCGTATCAATTCAGTAACAAAGAAACAAACAAACCAAAATTCAGCAGACAAAATAATTGTATTGTATTTCCATGCTTAACATATTAGTAACTAAAAGGTAAAGTATCAAATGACTCCAATTTAAACTTTGGTTGAATTCAAAATGAAAATAAAATTGTTCGTTTTTTACAGAAATGTTCGGACTACAAAGCCTCGAAAGTAAACACGTTCGCGCGCACCGAACCTCCGGACACGCAAGTCACAAAATCAGTGATTGCGCTGCTGCTGCACTATGGCTGGAACAAATTCACGATAATCACTGAGAGCGCGTGGAGAACAGTGGCGCGCTCTTTAGAGGAACAGGCAGCCGAGCATAACCTCACGGTGAACCACTATCGCACCGTGGAGGATCGGCACACCTGCTGCGAGGAGCGTCTGCCTTGCTGCCAAGTGAGCGTCTGGTTTCAACTTATACAGGAAACGAAAAACATGACTCGGAGTTAGTCCACATCTTTATACATGTGAATGTGCGTGCTTGCGTGCCTGTTTGATGCTTGCGCGCTTCGCTAGCTCGTGCCTAGATGTCGCTTTTGTGCTCTACGTTTCATCTATTATTTCTCACCTTTGCGTGAACAGAAAGTCGGAATATGTATTTGAGCTTTTTAGTCATAGACTTGAGAGCGTGCATCTGGATTCGTTCATTCACATCGATTACTAAAACATCATTTGCTACTGTTTGACATTGCTTTTTACAAAGCGAGGTTTTGGAGTTGATTAATGGCATGACGATATTTCAAGTCGCCTTCTTCATATTTGCTTACTAATGGGAGCTTCTTTTTGTAGTATATATCTTCCTGGGAACACCGATGTCACTTATTGATATGATGAATTCAATGCAAAATCAGAGGTTATTGGACAACGGTGAATACATGGTCATACATGTGGACATGATGACGTACTCGCAACGAGAAGCGCAGAAGTACTTATGGAGTAAGTTAAAATATATGAACCTCGTAAATGAGAGTAATTTGTGTCTGGACTTGAAAATAATGCTAAGTGATTCGGACCTTGAAACTGAGTAAAAGTAAAGTCAAATTTTGATGGGATTATTGTTTATTAAAGTATACAAGAATTATTTTTACATTTTAGTACAGTTGAGATTTCCAACTGCTTCTTATTCAAAAAGATATTTTTTATTATTTATATATTACTTTAAGTGAAATATCTTCTTATGCTCTTGGAACAAAAATTTGATGTGTGTCATGTTATTGTAATATGTACAAATGTTAGAGAGTAGAAGCTAAAATGTTTTAACTGTCATTGAATATATGCTGCATTCGAATTGCACTTTGTAATAAGTACTACTCCGATAGATTGTTTTATCATTCGTAGAACCTGATAACTTCGAAAATCTGAAAAATTGTCTCGAACCCAAGGACTTCCTAAAAAAGGCACGGTCGTTGATGGTTGTGGTGTCCACACCGCCCACACAAAATTACGAGGACTTCACGAAACAAGTTCGTGATTACAGCAGCAAGGATCCTTTCAATTTTGCCATCCCTGACCTTCTGAAAAAATATGAAAAGGTTATTGATATTAATGCATACTTTTTCTTTCCGATCACTTTCGTTGATTCGTTTTATAATTCTAAGTAGAACACATTGGTTGAAACTAGTGCATTTGGTTGCGTTAGATGAATTTTAAGTTATCAGACTGTGATTCATCACATAGAAAATGCTAATAAACTATTTTTCAATTTTCAAGATGATAAGTCGAATACAAGTTTAATACGGTTTTATCATGGAAATTAGACTAAATTTTTCATTCGGTTATGTAATTGAAAAATGTGTTCAATTTTAAGATCAATTGCTTACTGTATAGTTCAGAAATGAATATAATTTGTTCTATATTTCAAACTACGATGAGTAACACAATGTTTTTTCTTTTTCAGTACGTATCGATTCATGCTGCTTATCTTTATGATTCTGTCAAATTATATGCAAGAGCGTTGGATCATTTAATTCGTGAGCAACCAGATGTTGATATAATGGACATCGTCAGCAATGGAACCCAAATCGTCGAGACGATCATCAAAAAACACACTTATCAAAGTCAGTAAATCACTTTTTCAATCACTCATTTTTTCTTCTTTTAAGGGAAAACTTCGATTGATAAAAAATAAGTGAATTGTAAAAATATGATTTAGTCGAGTAATGATGTATAATAAAAAGATAACTTTATTTCTTATATAGGTGTCAGTGGTGCCACAATAAAATTAGATAAATATGGTGATTCGGAAGGTAATTTTTCGGTGCTCGCACTGAAGAAAAGCCCCTTTCGGTTTGAAAATTTTTCTTGTGACTACCAAATGAAACCCGTCGGTCAGTTTCAACAAGGCGATATGCTAGTGAGTGAGTTAATTATACAAATTTCGCGTTAATAAATACATTCACTTCATCTGAGAATATTTCGTTTTATTGGTAATACGGTAAATTATATAATGAAAAGTGTAATGAATCTTACTTTAATTAATTATATAGATTATAATGTTGAAATGCGTGCATAAACAGTACGAAGTAATTCAATTGATTATTTTATTTTATTTAGAGAAAAAATATTTACTTCTTTCTAAAATTTGATTTATTCGAACTTGTGTTTCTCGTGTTAATTGAACAATACAATTTTATTCATTTAGATATATCGTCCTTCCGAATCAATGGACTGGCCCGGCAAGAACAAACCTGAAGCTGAACCAGGATGCGGTTTCTTGAACGAACATTGTCCAAAAGACGAGTCGCATACACGTAGTATGGTGGCCGCAGCGGTTTTGGCGATAGTGCTTTTCTGTGCGACAGTAATGACTATGAGCATTTACCGTAGATGGAAAATAGAACAGGAAATAGAAGGTTTGCTCTGGAAAATCGATCCTAATGAAATTCATGGCTACCCACATTTTGAGACCATGATGTCTTCTCCGAGCAAGGTGAAGTTTCATAAAACTTAATAGTATAATTATATAAAATATTCTATCTTATCATTATCAAATTAAGAAGATATTCATGTGCGAGTATTATGCAATCGCACAGAGAGAATTATTTATTTACAATGTTACGTTACAACATAATTTTGATAACACCCGACTTACAACAACTTTATTGTGATTATTTATTCTATATATACTCTAAAAGCTGGATTTTTGTTTGATTTTAGTTGAGCTTGGTTAGTGCTATATCATACGAATCGCGTTGTGGTGGTCAAGTGTTTGCTCAGACGGGTCACTATCATGGATTGATGGTGCGAATAAAAGAGCTCAAATTTTCCAAGAAGAAAGACATCTCGCGGGATATCATGAAGGAAATGCGGTTGCTACGTGATTTACGACACGGCAACTTAAATTCGTTCATCGGGGCGTGCGTCGAGCCGATGAGAGTCCTCCTAATAACTGATTATTGTGCCAAAGGAAGTCTTTATGTAGGTTATCAGAATTATGTAGAATTTATTCATACTTTTTTGGTTAATTTGAAATTAAAATTAAAGAGATTTAATATCGTCATTTATTAACTTATGAGTGCAATTTGGTTTTAGGATATCATTGAAAATGAAGACATCAAGCTAGATGATATGTTCATCGCGTCGTTAGTTTATGATCTCATTAAGGTATGGTTGAATTGTGATTTTGAAATTATTCATTTATTGTATTGAAATTCAATGACACAATTATTTCAATTTTAGGGTATGTTGTACATTCATGAGTCGTCTGCGCTAGTCTGCCATGGTAATCTTAAGTCTTCGAATTGTGTTGTGACTTCACGATGGGTACTTCAGGTGTCCGACTTTGGTCTTCATGAATTGCGGCACTGCGCGGAATATGATAGCATTGGTGAACATCAGTATTATCGAAGTAATAGCCAATAACTTTAAAAACTTTGATTATTTACAATACGGAAGTAGACAATTCACACTCACTTTTTACGTGTCTTTACTTTCTAGATTTATTTTGGAAAGCGCCGGAATTACTTAGAGATACTGATTCACCGATCAAAGGCTCTAAAGAAGGCGACATTTATGCCTTCGCTATTATTTTGTACGAAATGATCGGTAGAAAAGGTCCTTATGGTGGCGTTAATTTGGAACCAAAAGGTGTTGTATATATTTTTTCAGAATAAAATATTTTATTTATTGTTGATCAATTTTTATCATTTTTATATTATACCAAATTCTATTTTTTAAAATATTTATTATCAATCTGAGGCTGCTGTCGCATTATAATTAAATTAATAAATAGATAAATAAATCATTTCAATTTACAGAAATCATCGAACGTGTGAAGAAGTTGCCGCAAGAAGATGAAGAGCCATTCAGGCCTGACATTGATGTGCTAAATGATTCTGATGCTGACTGTGCGGATTATGTTGTTAGTACAATAACTGAGTGCTGGTCTGAAAATCCAAGTCTGCGTCCGGATTTCAAAACAATACGAGGCCGTCTCAAAAAGATGAAAGCAGGTCGCCATAGAAACATTATGGACCAAATGATGGATATGATGGAGAAATATGCAAACAATCTCGAGGATCTAGTCAATGAACGCACTCGTTTGCTTAATGAAGAGAAGCAAAAGACCGAGGATCTGCTTCACAGAATGCTCCCTGCGTGAGTTTTCAAATGTCTTTATTTTACAAATAATTTACAATTAATTCTTGAAATTACACTCTCAGACAAACGAAACAAACTTTGCAAGATTTGAAGAGAAGATCATTTTGATAAGTTTAAAAACAAAGTTTTTTTTGTAATTTTTTCGGGTATCAAAAACGAAACAAACATATCAATTTTTTAATATAATATTTATGTACATTAAATTAATTAAAAATTGTTGTTTTGTTGAAAAAAATACTATTAAATAAAATAATAAAATTCTACTAAAATTCTCTTCTAAAATTGAAAAATTAACATACCAAAAAAATCTTACGTTATATTGTAGAAAATTTATTTTTACATATGCAAAAAAAGTATTAAATAGAGCGCGAATAATCTATTTTCTACCTGCTAAAGACGACTTGATATTTTTGCAAAAAATTTCAAGAGCAAAAAAACGATTTTTGATAGTTTCAAAGTGAACACCTTCTAAAAGAACTAAAATTTTTTAAAAAGAAACTGAAAATTAATTTAAATGTCACGGTATAAATATGAATAAGACTGTAATGATTTTTTGTTACATTTTAGACCTGTGGCACACTGCTTGACAAATGGTATTGGTGTAGAACCAGAATCTTTCGATCTGGTGACGATTTATTTTAGTGACATAGTCGGTTTTACTGCCATGTCTGCTGAAAGTACACCCCTTCAAGTGAGCACTTTTTTGTTTCTCTAATTTAATACGGCATATTTGAATATTATTGTAATAAATTATGTTTTTATAGGTTGTAAATTTTTTGAACGATCTGTACACGTTGTTTGACAGAATAATAAAAGGCTACGATGTGTATAAAGTCGAAACAATAGGAGATGCCTATATGGTGGTAAGTTTTTAATTGCATGATTCCAGTATAACATCTTTCTAATACTGGTTTAATGTTTGAACAATTGAACATAATAATCCTTAATAGGTTTCTGGACTACCATTAAAAAATGAAAACAAGCATGCTGGTGAAATTGCCTCAATGTCTTTGGAGTTATTGAATGCTGTAAAACAGCACACTATTGCTCACCGACCTCATGATACTTTGAAATTGCGAATAGGAATTCATACAGGTCTCTTTTTAAAGTATAATTAATAAAAGAAACGTATTATTTTTATTGTTACGACTATTTATAGAATCATATTTTTGATTAACAGGTCCAGTTGTGGCTGGGGTTGTTGGGTTGACGATGCCAAGGTACTGTCTTTTTGGTGACACCGTTAACACAGCTTCGCGTATGGAATCTAGTGGAGAGCCGTTAAGAATTCACATTAGTAGTCAATGTAAAGATGTCTTGGATAAAATTGGAGGTTATATTGTGGAGGAGCGGGGTTTAGTACAAATGAAGGGAAAGGGAGAGGTCAAGACTTATTGGCTAATTGGAGCAACTGAAAAAGCTATACAGAAAAGAGAAGTACGTTAATAGAATTACATCGTGAGATAAAATAATAGACAGTTATTTATAGTGATACAGCATTTTAGTCGAAATTAATTTAATTGATTAAATCTCACAAATTTTATATGGCTAAGAATTTGAATAAATTGTTTGTGTTATAATTAAAGTAATAATCTATAAATTACAGGTTGATGTCAACGATTTACCGCCCCTGTTTTGTCGGCCGCGACGAAGTCCAAAATTGAATTCAGACTCTCGCCAAGCGTCTTCGATCGGCTTTGGGGCAGGCAGCCGACGACAATCAAATGTGGCTCGACTTGTTCAACAAGACGATTGGTCGATGTCCCAATGTGGTGTGGAGAGTCTGCGACCGTTGTCGCGTTCAGTGCACGGCTCAACGAAGCAACCAGTGCAGCAGCTATCTCGAAGCGAAAGTGTTTCCAAGGTAACGCTAAACAACATCCGTGAGCGTAGTGAAACGATCAAGCGCGCGCTCGACTCGCTTTCCTTGGAGATAAGCTCGAAGCAGCTGGAGAAGAGCGCGACCGGGCGCGTCCTCTCGACGATCGCTTCGTCCTCTTCAACGAGCGATTACCCGCCATTTCATTCAATGATCCGAGAATCACGTTCGCTCGATCATTTGCCACGGTCCAATCGGCTCGTGCTCAAAAACGCGCGTTCTCTTGAAGACTGTGACAAATGTTCGAAGCGCGCTCTCGCGGCTAGTAAGCTACTCAACAACAATTACCCAAATGGCAATATGATCCTTGGTTCGGGTGAGCCTGACGAGGATGACATTGAAGACCAAGAGGACAATGAAGTCGCGGAGACAGCTCTCCTCCTTGACGATGACCTGCACTACGAGTGCTACGTTGCTGGTTCAGAGGGCGCCACGGCCAAGAGATGGCGCTCGCTGGACGAGGCGTTGCCGTCTTCCCCCATCGCCCACCCTAGTGATCCTGCGCCAGATAAAAAGTCCTCCGCGCGCAATTCTATCCGCAGTTGGATCATCAACCTTTTTAATGGCAACGGCCTCCGCAGTAGCGACATCTCACTAAAACCGCCTGTACGCGACTATGCGGTGCATGAACGCGAAAGCATCGTTTGATCTGAAGGCAACTGCACTGAAAAAATAAGTTGAATCTGCGTTGAAAAGGTGGTTGAAGTCTTATTAGTGAGAGGGTGTGCCGAAACATATTAAGTGATAAGGGAGAGAGGCATAAGTATGCTTCTCTCATGTTCATATGATATTTTTCGTAACGATAGAAGAAATGTAATCTACGTTTACATAATTTGTTTTTGAGGAGAGAAATGTGCTTTTATTCTCAACGGTCGGGTTGAGAATACGTGGACGGAATTTTTCTCTCACTAAAAATAAGGATGAAGACGCAGTTTGTATTCACGTGTCACAGAAAATATATTGTTTCAAAGTTTTATGAATTTGATCGTGGGATTAAAAATTTTATAAAATTTAGTGCATTCTATGATCATAAGTAACGACATATGTGTATGAAACATTTTTAAGTTTTCTAATTAAGCATATCGTGAATATGATGTTTTTTATGAAAATAACGTGACGTTTTCCAAATCTTGAACACAGTGAATTTTAGTGAATATCTTTTCCAAAACCTGTGTATATGATTGTAATTAATGATGATGAACAGAAGTTGGTTTATGAATTATTTATCATTTTTTATATGTAACTAGGGGGCTACTCTCGCTTCGCTCGATCCGCCGGTTGTACGCTTTGTGCGTCAACTCTCGAGCAAATTTATTTGGTTGAAGTTAAAATATCATGCAATGATTTTTATCAATGTGAAATTTTACAAAGGTATATACAATAGTCAGTGATAAATTGAAACTTTTTCTTGATCAAGTTCTTCAAGGCTCATTTATTAAAATTACATTTTTATTTTTTGAATAAAATTAAAGCTTTAGATTTAAGATTAAAGTTATTCGTAGAATCGATTTTACATTCATTCGATGATTAACGTAAATCTTATTGAGTTTACGATTTCAATCAAATAATATCAATGCCGTTAAATATTAGTTTAAGTGAAATATCTGCGTTCGTATATCAGGAGAAACATTTTTTGATTGAATATTGAAATTTATAATAAACATGTTTATACAAAAGAAGAAAAATGTAAAAATAAATAAAAAATTGTTCGTAACATTCATTAACTGGCAAATTATGAACAATAACTACCTTATTTTTGCGAAATTATAAAGTTCGAGTTGAATCATAAAATAAAATGTGCAGAAAGATGTAAATCAAAATTAAAATTGATAAATTAAAATATTTATGAAATTTAAAATTTTTCAACGTAAAAATACATTTACTATATTTGCAAGCAAGAAATAACTTGTGGAAAAATTGTAACTAATTGAAGAAGAAATAAGTAGATTTTACCATTATTCCTTGATTGAATATTAGTATAATTATTATTAGAATATAAATTGTATTAACAATATCTCTTCATTATGTATCTAATATTATCTAAAAAACACTGATGATGAATTAATTATATTTTGAAATTATAACTGAACAATTTTAAAATTATCAGAATAAGAAAAAATATCTTAGTGTAA
>JABFQD010000735.1:0-22711 GCA_022817045.1 Psix sp. ZL-2020 | reverse complement strand
TTTTTTAAAAAATCTAATATCATATTAATAAATAATATCCCTTATAAATTAGATAAATTCATAAAACATGGTAAAGACAAATTAGATAAAAAACAAACAACAGGGGTAGTTTACAAAATAACATGTAGTTGTGATAAAGCCTACATCGGTCAAACTAAGAGAAATGTTATTATGTAAATTAAAGAACATATAGGATATCTTAGACATCTACAACAAGATAAAGTTATAACAAATCATTTTCAACATAATCTTCAACATCAAATTGATTTTGATAATTCTGAGATTTTAGATATAGAAGAAAATAAATCTAAAAGAGACATATCTGAATCGTTATTCATAAAAAAGCACAATGAACTTGCGCTTAGTTCTAAAAAAGATCTCCAACACTTTAATTTTACTTATAATAGACTCTTTAAATCTGATGATAATTGAATTTGGCGAGGTTTATACGAATTGCACGTCACATTATAATTCTATTATCAACTTCATATGTATTGACATGCCATTGAAATCTAGTCATCATTTGATAGAATTCGAATATTTGAACCTATAGTTCAATTTATGTAATAATAACAACAAAATGTTTGTTACAAAGATACAACAATATTTATATTGGTAGGTAATTTTTGTGGCAAATTTTGTCTCAAACACATTTTGTGTAAGTTACTAAGATATTTAGTCTAAGTTGTATATTATGTATTACATAACCTTTCATATGACATATTGGAAACAATTTTATTTATTTATTTTTATAGATCTGATAAAGAATTTATAAAAAATTCGAAACGTTATAATCAAAAAGTAGTTATTATTTAGTTCCTTTTACGGCAGTTTTGCTTTTTAACTCAATTAAATTTAATGGGAACAAAAATCTCACATAACGTAAAAATAAAATTAAATTAATAAATTGAGTTGACAGAAAGGGTTGAACTTGAAAAATTAAAATACATAATTCTACGATAAGATTTGTTCAAATAAGTGCTCTCGGAAAACCCTGCCAGAGCACACACCTCCAAGGCCTTAGGACAATGAGCAACGGAGGAGACGAGACATAGCCTTAGTGCTCCGGCACTTTGCACCGTGAGGTGTGTCGAATGGAGGAGATTCCTGATCGACCGGGTGAGTTTCGGCGGAGCCGAGCTGAAGCTCGAGGTTATGTTCACAAGAGATTGACAGTTGTAAACAAAGCAGCCTCAACACTCAGAATTAGACCGGTATATCGACTGATAAAGCTTAGAAACCAAAATTGGAGCTTTTGCGCATACCTCATATTTTCTGTAAAGCGGAGGGGTAAAATGAAGTCGAAAACTCAAAATCGAGGCTTGTTCATCACTCTTTCTGTGGACTTTAAAATACCAGTACCAGCCGTTTTGGGTACAGGACATCTTCGGTAAGGAGGCAGTGAAAACAAGAGTCAACAACTGAGTTCAGGACACGTACTGTGGAAACCGTCATTTTCTGGAAGCTGCTCAGATAAGTTTTTTAATTAATTTGGCTACCTTTTTTAGGCCGCGATTCATACTTTTTATGAGTTCTCGAAATTTATAATTTATCAGTCAGGTTGGAAAAATCTTAATTTAATCATTAATTAATTAATCCAACTTTTTTAAATGTGAATAAAATATAATTTACAGAGTAGGGTTGTCGAGTTTGTACTAGTATGTGTGATGTGAGTGAAATTTCATTTGTTAACTATAATTATTAAATTATATTTATTCGAACGTCTGGGGTATTTAGAAATGATGAAATTATATATAATGTTGGCGATTAAGGTCAAAATAATAATGCCGATGGAAATTTGAATCAAGAAAATCAATCATATTTATATCTGCGTTATTCATTTTTCATTAGATTAAATTATGATTCGGGGAAATAAGTTGATATTTATCCTCACTACCTTTAAAATTATTATAAAAGGTTGTCAAAATTTAGTTAGTTAGCTAGTATCTCGTTATTGATTATATCAGCTAAAACCACAAGGAGGAGGATCTTTCATTTCTAGATTTCTTCATTTCGTTGCGTATTGAAGAAATTGGTTTACTTTTAAATTAGTTTTGTTATATATATATATATATATTTTATTGTATTTATTTTCTTATTACGTATTAGAAATAACTTCGTTCTGCTGTTTGTATTAAGTAACAAATTCATAATTTTATTATAGACTTTATTTTGTCTATAGGATAATTTAATTATTATCAGCGTTCTGCATTATTGATTAATTGAAATTTGCTTTGGTGCATGCTCAACGTCTGATATAAAAATTAAATTTACATTTGCTTATTTTAAATCGAAGCAATTATATTTTCAATCAAAAATGTATGAATTTCTATATTTTCATTCAATGTTGTGCTGAAAGCGTTAGCGTGACAATACACTCTGAAATGTGGTCCAAAAAAAACAACACCCTAATTTGGTCGAAATTTTACCATTTTTCAATGCATCCTATTTGCCGTAATTTTCATTAAAAATGATTCTTTTTTTGACGAATTTGAAGCTTAAAATCTCCTATTCAAGAATTTTATGAAAAAAAGTTACGAAAAAATGGGTATACTTAGTATAAACAGACTGTAAACAAAAAAGAATTTTGATCAAAAAGTTTGCCAACTTTCAACGTGTGCAATGAAAACGTGCTGCATTTTCGTACTTTTTTCAGTGTGATTAAAAAAAATCATACAGTCTTAAATAAACAAAAATTAAAATAAAACAGAATAAGTTTGGCATATCAATAGCGTGACTTTAACATGGCTATGACATGGTCAATACACGGTCATGACATGACAATGGCATAGTAACGCAAATTAGTAATATGGTAATGGCCAAGCAAAAATATAGCGATGACTTAGCATAGCATTGGCATGGAAATGGCATGGCACCGTTAGAGCATTAGCAGGGCAATATCATGGCATTAGCATGGTACTGTCATATCAATGCTCTACTAGGCCGATGCTATTCAATTTTCCTGCTATTGTCAGTTTGATAACGCTCAAACTTCGAAATCGTCATTGCTTTGGTCTTGACCAACGAATTTCACTCAGCTTGGGCGAAGTGTATTTTCGCTCGAGTTTTTCTGATTAGCCTGTTGCCGTATTACTTCTTCGACCTATTTTGGTTGTAAAGTTTTTTAAGCCAGCTAACCTTTTCTGATCGGCGGATTGACTTTCGTACAAACAGAGGTCTAGTTTGGCTATTCAAAATAAGAATAATTTATCTATTTTATGCTCTAAGTTGAACGATTTGTTGGATTTTTAGTGCTGTAATAAACATAAAGTCTTTGATATATCAACAAAAATTAAAATAGAAAGTTATTGATGACCTTCTTATTATGTTTATGTTGGCGACCCATGGAAAATCCTCTTGTATTTAACTTAAAGCATGGAAACACGAGCTCATGCAACCTATTGGTGGTGACGGTGTAATCATCGAAATTGACGAATCTAAGTTCGGCCATTGAAAATACCATAACAAGGATCCGGCAAGATTTTCGTGGTTCTGGTTGATGTCCGCAGTGCTGAGAACTCGGCAAAGTCACTGCGGAATGGATAAAACCAGGATCACCTATTTATTCAGATTGCTGGCGCTCATATAACACATTAGGTGATCAAGGTTTTCAGCATCTTACTGTAAACCATAAATATAACTTTTCTGATCCTAAAACTGGTATGACGTTTAATTTTATGCATCATCATTTAAAATGAAATAAGCCTTTCTATATTACAAAGGCTTTGGCGGAACATTGAGAACTATATTCCAAAATATGGTCGTCGTGAGGCGCTATACAAGGGTTATTTCGCGCGAGAACATCCGATGCAAGATCGAGTGATAGGATTCTTCGATTTTCTATCACGCTATAAGCCATAGAAGGATGACCGCTTATCTGAGGATGACGAGGAATTCAGTGAATAAATTAAACAGTCTAAACAATCGGCCCATTTCAGGGCCAACAAGCGATTTAACTTTGATTATTTATATTCGTTAAGCGTCCACTGACTTCGTGGTAATACGATCAAAATGGGGTCTTTTAGACCCCAGTATGCATATATTTTGGAAGCCGTTGGAGACCGCGGTGTTCTTTCACCGGATTCGTAATCATGAGGTTGCAATCCTCCAGAAAAGTGCTTTTGACCTCCCTGGTAGGAGGGCGAGGGAGTCATTTTACCTGTTTACCTTAAATTTTTGCAAGAAAGATTAAATAAGGTAGATGAGAAAATTAATGCGATGAGAACATTGCATGGTAAAATATTGACTATAACTCTAGTGGATGTAAGAGACCAAATAGAATATTTTTCAAAGAATTATTTCAATTTGATGATGCTGAAAAGTACTTAAACAATCATATTGAATGACTTTCTGGAAACACCCCTGTTTTACCAAATCCGACATAATCAGTGTCAATTTCAAATAAATTACCAGTTTGATGGAAATTATGTAAACTGGCTATCATTCAGAGGGATCAATTTGAGGCTGTTGTGCATTCGCGCACAGATCTCCAAAATGTCAAAAAATTGAAATATCTTAGTTCATGTCTTTCGTGAGCACCTGAGCATCTTCTTCAGTCATATAGCATTACCGCGGCTAATTATGATAACGCGTGGAAAACTTTGAACGATATGTATAATCGCGAGCTTCTAATCGCGTCTCAAGTAATGATTAATTATTAGAAAATCATCATGTTGGTTTTAATAATTTGAATAATCTTATTTAAATGCGAGACACAATTTTCGTATGTGCTAATTCATTAAAACATTTTCATATTAACACAAATAATCCGTTTGTGGTACACACATTAGTTAATAAATTCAATTCAAATATGCGCGTAAAATGGGAATCTCGGTCATCAAAAAATTTACATTATCCATATTTTTCGATAATACCAATTTTTGTGAATAAAAGAATCCATATTCTGGAATTAGTGTCAAATAAAGTAATCCATCGAAAACCTCGTACATCGAACAGTCATAATGTCAATGATAGTAGTAATTCGAATTATTGTGATAAATCGGGTTATGCGTTATTAAATTGCACAATTTTTGTGTCTAAGATTCCTCAAGAAAAATTTAAAATGTCGTCGAGCAAAAAATCAATTGCTTTAGTCCAAACATTTTTTTTGCAAAAAATTGTTCGTCATTATATAATTGTAGAACGTGTTAAAAATGACATCACACTTGGTTACATTTTAACTCTAAAAATAATATATCGTCGCATCAAACGAACAAAAAGAAAAAACCGAGCTCAATACTTACAGTGGAAGAGTCACCTACCAATCGGTCGAATTTTGCTGAAGTGGGACAGAAATCTAAATTTCTATTCGGCTAGGCTGAACAGCAATTTTGGGCCCTATTAAGTAAATATTAAGTTAATTAGATGAAATGATATTATGATTTAAATTAAACAAAAAAATGGATAATTTTATTTCTGTTTAAGGCGGGGAGTTTGTTGGCGACCCATGAAAAATCGCGTCCATTTATATAGTTATATTTTTAAATTTGTGAATAAATTGTGTCGAGTTAATTACTTTGTATTTATTTTTATTTATTTTTTAAATGACCTTCTTGATATCTTTATTTATTTTGCGTGTAATTATTTACATTTATTTTGCGTCAAATTTGCGACAATTTGGGAAAAAATTTATTATTATCCCCACTTCTTCTAAAGGGTATAAAAGGACCGCAACTCCTCAAAAATCTATCTTGTTGTCGTTAATAAATTTGTGTTTGATTTTCCCCCGACTGCTTATTGGTTTTGCTTTGTTCATTCACTGAGCTTGTTATGCGTTGCTTTTGTAATTCCAAATACAATTCCCCAATTGTATTTGGAATATAATGTAAGTGTTAGAGTAAGCTCTAACACTTACAATTGGAATCTGGAGGATCATGTTCACTGGCGTTTGGATTTGCTCGATTTAGCTTGTTCTGAATGAGTTGCTTTATCTATTTAAATTTGCTTATTCTGCTCGTTATAATTTATTCGATTTTTTTGAAAAGTATATTTATTTGCGATAATTTTATTTTATTGTCTAATGCTGCTTTTATCTTAATCACATTTCAATATCATTATTTTAACTTTAAATGTTGAATTCGCTAAATGAAAGTTTATCGGTTATCATTTGATTCGTTTGTGTTGTGAGCGCATTAAAGTAGTCAGAATTTGCATTTATTAAATCTTACATAATTTCGTAAACTCTTATTTCGAAATATTTTCACCACGTTTCTTCAAATTTTGTTTGAGTTTAAGTCTTGCTCGGTTCTCTGGAAATTCGTCATATCTAGAACCTGAATTTTAAATTTCTCGATTGATTGCTATTGCGAGCGAATCAGATTGCTATATTCAAGCAGAGTTTGCTATTAGAGTCTGATCTAATTGTTTAAACAGCGTCTTGTCAATAGAATTAAATTCAATTTTAACATCTAATTTGAATAATAGTTGTTGGCGTCCGAACAGTTAAATTGTTAATTTAACATCAGCTCATGATGGATACTGATTTAATACGCAAAATATGAAGTTAATTCTTCTGAAGTTTATTTTTATCTGATAGCCTACCATCCTGCCTACTTTAGCCTGTCCATGCTTTTGATTGAATTGAATTGTTTTGCTCTTGCTTACTGCTCAGGCAGTGTATTTTTTACATTTGATAATACGATACTTGACGCCACGACTGTTACTGTCCCCGTCTGCCCCCCTTTTTACCCTTTTCAGGTATAGTGTAAGATTTGCTGATTTTTAACTGTTAACTAATGATAATAATAACTCGAATGATCATCCTGAGCATCGCTCGGGCGGAAGCCGTAGTGATCCGTCCGCGCCACCATCAGACCCTGCGCTTGCGCCTGTTCCGTTGCCGCTGAACGCGATAAACGATTTTGAAATCGGTTTCTGGGCGTATGAGCTTAATTACGAGCAGCTTCTCCAGTTCGCTCGTTACTTTGAGGTATCTTTCCCTTCTTTGCTTCGTTTGCGCGTTTGTAACCGAATTTCGGCGGTATTGTTAACGATTGGCAGTGATGTCTCGATGCAATCTTCAGGGAGGTCGTCGATTACAAATTTACGCGGTGAATTGGTCGGTGTCTCCGCTAGCTTGCGTTCGCTCGCCAATCCAATTCGACAGCGCCCGCCAGAAGTTACCACTGTTGTCGCAACGAACACGGCTACGACGACTACCGTTACATGGTCGACTCCAGTCTCGGGTAGGCTCAATACCAGCGTACCTGCGCCTTGACATCTAATTACGAGCCGCGCTTTAGATGATGTTTTGCGCTGGGTGTCGACGCTGAATCCGAGCGAACTCGTATCCGCGATGCCGCCCGTGCGACCCGTTTCAGACTCGCATGTCCGGCTCAGTCCTCAACGATGCTTCAGACCCAGGATGAGCAAAGTGAGTTCGCGTTTCCGAACCAGCGCTCCGCTCCGTCCACGACTACAACACCAGGATATGCTCAGCGGAGCACGGCTTCGTGGTGGGATTCTATTCACCCCGTCACAACGATAGCTCCAGTTCGCGATCCCTACAAGAATATTCAGGAGTGGTGGCTAACCTTTACCCAGGGTAGCGAGACAAGCGAAGAGGATTCCCTCTATCAAATAGAAGAACTGCGTCAAGGCACGTCGCTCACCAATAACGAATTGTTGAACGCGTTACTCGATTTGCTCAGCGGTATTAACAAGTTGTGGGCTCGTCAGGAGTCGCCCAACTGGCACACCTGGCTCGACTTCACACATGCGTTCCGGGAAAGGTATAGCGACCGGGACCTGTAGTACCGAGTTCACCAGGAGTTATTGGCTCGCACCCAGGTAGCGTATGAGCCAATTAACGATTTCGTGATCGCATTCCGCTACATTATGCGGTTTTTGCGTCCCAGGCCGCTGTTGTCCGAGCAGCTCACGCTCGTCTATAATAACTTGCGATCGGAGTATCGGTGAAGTTTCCCCCGCCACTCGTTTGCTTCTTACCGAGAGTTGGAACATCTCGGTGGAGAATTCGTGTCCACGATATGTGCCTGTCAACTTTACAGGCCCCCGCCCGCCAGCACGGAATCCTGGTTCCCAGAGGTAGCGTACAAGCCTTCCCAGAACCCGCCTACGCGCCCATTACGTTCGACAGTAGCCGCTGTCGACCATGATGAACCCGAAGATCAACCCACTACCTCTGCCCCCGACGGAGAAAACCAGGACAAGCCCGATCAGCAGACACGCATGAAGAAAAGTAAGAAGAAGACGACCCCCGAAAATAACACTACGGCGGCTATTTTCGAAGCACCGCCTGCCCGATAGTCCGTACTGACGCCTGCTCCGATGCCAGCGCAGATGCCAACCCTGATGCCTGCCCCGACTCCCGTTGTCCAAGCCCCCGCTGCTGTTCAGTACGCCCCAGTACAACAGTCGCTAGTTCAGCCCGCTCCACCAGCGCCTCCACATCAGCCTGTGACCTGCTTCAACTGCCGTGCAGAGGGCCACGTTCAGAGGGAGTGCCCGCAACCACGGCTCCAGGACTACTGCACCAGGTGCTGCTGAGAAGATGCACTTTTCCGAAGATGTCCGCGTTGCAATCCACAGGTGACCCAAACGGGAAACAAAGTAGGCATCCTACACTAGAGGGCCGTGCAGAGCCTGCCAATCATGAAACCCTCGTCGGAGATCTAGTGCTTCCGCTCGAGGAAAGACTAGATCCCCCTAAGACGTGGAGGGTCTGATAATCACCTGTATGCTTTATTCAGCGTGGGATCTGTAGAAATACGAGCCTTAGTGGACACCGGAGCTACCAGATCGTACCTTAGCCCTGGTACCTGCAAACAACTCCTGCAGTAGTTTGCAGGAATTCACTCCTCCACTGAATCCACTCCTCAGTTAATATAAACTGTTCTTGAGTCACGAAAAAAAGAATTAGTTAACAAAACATAAATAATAATAAATAACAATTAAACTAAAGCCAATTGTAACAAACAAAGCATCCAAATATATAAAACTAAGTACTAGAAATCTGCTTCTAACATCAGTTTAAATAAATAGAGTCAAATCCCTAATAAAAAAATATAAATGTAAAAAGTAAATGAACAATCGCCAAAAGCGATTAATTATTGTTTGAGACGCTCTCTAATGAAACAATACGGTGAAAATGATTCCTAAGTGTATAGAGAATGCATATATAACAAAACATTATTAACTTAGTCTACAGAGAAAAAGATATAGTAACAATGAAAACTTATAAACAATCCTTAATAACAATTAAACCAAGCATCATTTAACCCCGTGCGACATATCATTTTAACGGGAATTTCATAAGGAATCGATCCCACCTATTTATTTTAATTGAAATCAAATATTTAAACAACGCCAAATTTCATTGGATAATGAAAATCGGTGGAGATAGAATTCGGCGAATTCACTCAATTCGTTTTTTTCGCTTAAAAAACGAGCTTGCGGAGCGGCAATTCAGTAGTTCCCGAGCGTTCGAGCAGGTAAGGCGTCTGCAAAGTCCCTTGTCTTCAAGTACGATAGGATTCGGCGCAAGCAGAGTCCCTCAGTGGTGCGGCTGCTAAGTCCTCCACTAGACGTGAGTACTGGGTGGCTGAAAAGTCCCCTAAAAGCGTCTCGAGGTTGTCAGGGCGGCTGAAAAGTCCCTGACACTATCGCTCTTGGAATTCTCTCGTGGTTGCCTGGACACAGGAGTCCAGGTGACACGGCTCTATACCGCGGCTGAAAAGTCCGCGTAGAGCTGGAACGAGCTGCTGGCACCTGAGTAGACACTAGGTGTCACTTTTCCGGCAGGGATACGCGGCGGCTGAAAAGTCCCGGTTTTGCTTGCCCGGAAAGTGCTGGCTACTAGGGTGTACAGTAGCGGAGGTGACTCGGTAAGCCAAGAAGGCGTTTCGAGGCGCAGCTAAAAAGTCTGCCGATAATCAACTTGGAGGCGATTCTTGACGCTTAGAGTTCGCCCGCAAGAACCGACGATCGCTCTCCCTCTAGATCGGCAGTGATGATAGCGCCAGTTACCGGCAGTCGGTAACGACTGGTAGGGTTTTGGGCAATCTGATGCCGTATAAAAACTAAGATAATCTATTACATATAAGAGGAAGAGAGCGAAAGTCACAACTTTCAATTTCAAAATTATAACGACCTATAGTAGCGACACATAATTTATTTTTACTTTAGTTACTTTGTATTGTTCAATTTGCTGTATAATAAGTTCCTTAATCTTAATCGATTCTAACTCATTATTTTATTTTTGTATGTGGCCTACTTTACTTTTGTCCGTTTAATCAAATTCTAAAAGTGATATTAACAACCACGACGAAAGTGACGAGGAACCCGAGCTTTCCTGAGCTACTGAGATATACGATTTTCTTTTCTAGCTGTTCATGAAAGAAAACAATACAAATTTATTTGCTATAATGGTTACTTAAATTTATATTTATATTTAAGGTTACTTAAAAGGAATTTTAAATATTGAATTTCATACTGCTCAAAAGTTCCTTGATCCAAAACATAAATTGGCGAACTTGCAATTCGTAATATAATTCTACCATTATCTTAATGCACGCTTGTTTACATTGTTTGGAGATTTCCTAGGTTACGAGGCCTGATTGTCGCCCGCGCTCCAAGCGGTGTTTCGCGTAACCAATAGATAATCGGGGACGGCGTGACGCGCCACCTATTTGTCAACGGCAGAAAATTCGTTACAATATATATATTA
The DNA here is from genome assembly GCA_022817045.1 of Psix sp. ZL-2020. Taxonomy (NCBI): domain Eukaryota; kingdom Metazoa; phylum Arthropoda; class Insecta; order Hymenoptera; family Scelionidae; genus Psix; species Psix sp. ZL-2020. Next base: position 12,024 of record JABFQD010000735.1, on the reverse strand, counting down.
GGGTGGTCCTTAAAAAAGCGATTTTTTGATAGAAAAGAGTGCACCCCTTACGATTATTCTCTATTGAGAAATATGAATTTAAAAAAAAAATTCCAAATTGGACTGAAATAACCCGCCTCTTACGGTAATTGAATTTTAAATGGGATTTGACATATGTTTTCACTGTTTCTGTATTCTACTCAGTTTAAAGAATATTTTTTTCACACAACTTCGAACTAAATCTTGTTTTAGGCGTTTTTGGATGCTCTGAATCAAAATATCGCGTTTAAATAGCGTTTTGACAATTGACAAGTGTCAAAAAAGCTGTGAACATGATAATTTTCAACAAAAATTGTGTAAAATACGTGATTTCAAGAGTTTTCGTGTTTACTGAATTCATATTTGAATTCAAAATCAGATTTCTTCTGTTGCCAACGTTTTTGACAGCTGTCAAGAAAGCTGTCATGGTATTTTTCATTATAAAATAATAGTGTGACACATGATTTAGAGAGGTTTTCAAAGTATAGTTTTCTTTAGCCAAGTTTCAAAAAATAAGTCTAAATATTTTTTTCCCCAAATATAAGTTGTTTTTAGGCTCACTTATCGCAATTTCATGATAAAAATTCATTTCTGTCTATTGACATCTTATTTAACAGCTGTCCAATAATTGTAAATAAAACACATAATTTCATATGGTTTGCTAAGACAAAATATTGGGTTTTTTGACAAATGTCAAAAACATGTCAAAATATTCATTTTCATTGAAAAAATAATAAAGTAAGTGATCTGAAAATAAATTATGAAATTTTAATAATTTTCCACTAATCGACATGTTGGTTTGGAGGGGGAAGCTTACAGTTTGAACGTGTCGAGCAGTATAGTCTCTGGTATAATCGTGGCATGCGCATCGCGCATGTATGGATGTGCGTTGTATATGCAGATGCGCGTTGCTCATATTCAGCTTCAGCCGCTTGCTGCCACTTATTGTGACCAGATTACATGTGTCATTTTTTTAACATAACTTTTTTAGTCATAGACAATAGCACTTATTGTCGTGCACATGTTTGAGTGTAAATAATTTTTGTGCAAAATAGAGTCAGAACTTCCAGTTTTACGTTACAACATTTTCTTGATCGGTGATGTTGATGTCCAAATATTGGGAAACAAATTACTGAGCCATCATCAAGTATTGAAATTACGTTTTTACTATTTGCGATTAGTGAAGGTAATAATTCATCGAATTGTAATTATTATTAAGAGGTTTTCAAAGTAGTTTATACAAATCATCGTGAACATAACTTAGAATTTCATTGTATTTTTTAATTTGACCAATCTGACATCCTCTTTACATCATCTAATAACAATTATAAGGGAATTATTATCAACATATTACTATTCAAGCTTGATACTGAAACGAGTTTGAAGATAGTTCTGGAAGAAATCATTCTATTTTGGTGAAAAGCTGAAATTCCAATACAACAATTTCATAGATGTAAAGACAAACTGCGTGCATTATACGTACAATGGCAAAACCTCGACAAACATAAAAATCGTACTATTCAGAAGCAGGAAAATTGTAGAAACTTGCTATCAAACTTGTTTGACATTGCGCATGGTAATGCGTTGGATATGATTGATGATAATAGAAAAATTTTTATATTAAATCAGCGCAAACAGGGACGAGTTGGATATATTGCAAACATTAGATCAAAATACGACGGTTTAGAAGAATTAGGATCGTCAAATCAATTAACACCATCTATGAGCAATGAAAGTAAGAAATTACAACTTTGCACTATTTTAAAAAATGAAATTTTCTACAAAATAAAATTATGCTCTGATGACTATTTAAAAATAATTTCATTTAGTATTATCGTTTTGTGATATAATTTGCACAAAATAAAATATTGGTTATATTTATTATTGAAATAAAAAAATATTTAATTTATAAAAATATAATTTTTGAATCTTAATAGATATCAAACAATTAATAATTGGAATTCTTACATTATGACATTTTTTTAATTTTTATAGATGTCGATGAATTTGTTTTGACCAGTCAGGCCAGTAGGCTTTCGATATCAAGTAGTGGTTTTTCTGAAGCTGGATCATCGCAACCAAAGAAGAAAACGGCATGTATCAACATTTTCAACGATCATCTTGTATTACAGATAGACAAGCAGTTCATGTAGTAACTTCTGTTTCTAAAGCTTCGAGCGATGTCAAAATGCTAGAAGGTAGCATCTACGATATTGTCATGAATAAATCCTCAATACAACGTCAGAGACAAATCTTGCGGGAAAGAAAGTATGAAGAAATTCGAAAAGAATTCGGCAAACTAAAATCTGCGTCATTCGTTGTTCAATGGGATGGAAAAATATTACCCGATTTAAAAAAACGTAGACAAAGTAGACAGGATATCGATTGTTGTAACATTTGGAGACAAAGAATATTTGTTGGGTGTATCAGAAATGGATCGAGTTTAAATCAAGGGGGTTGAGTTTAAATCAAGCAACAAGTATTTATGAAACTTTGTAGAACTGGGAACTTTGTGATTCAATTAAAGCACTTTGTTGCGATACTACTCGAATTAATTTAGGTCATTTCGATGATGCAGCTGTATTCCTTGAACGTTTTTTAGGATATGATTTATTGTACATGCTATTTAGGCATCACATCTTCGAATTAATTTTAAGAGAAGCATTTGAGTCCTCTTTTCTAGTTACAACTGGCCCGAATGTAAAGTTATTTGAATGTTTTAAATCTGAGTGAATCAATATCGATACCTCAAATTTCAAAAGTGGGTTAGAAGATGATTACATAAACCAAGTTTTACAAAGAAAGTTAAATATTATTAGGAATGCGGTTCATGATCTGCTCAAGCAAAGTTATCCCCGTGAGGATTTTTGGAATTGATTCTGGTGTTTTTGAGATCTCCTCCCAATGAGTAAACATTTCGCAAACCAGGAGCGATCCACCACGCTCGATGGATGGCAAAACAATCTACACATTAAAAATTTTCATTTTCCGTGCTGTATTTCTGGAAAGAAAATCAGAAGAAACATTAGGGCGTGATGTTTATCTTTTTATTGTCATCATCTATACTTAAAGCATGGTTATTATTGAAGCACTGAATCATGACTTGGAATTCATGCAAAGTCTGGTAGATTACAAATCAATCAACAGCAAAATTTTGAAACTTATGGTGCAATCATTTTCTAACTACCTTTAGTATTTAAGTCCTGAGTTAGCTGTTCTGTCACTTTTTAATAATCACGTTTTACCTGAAACTAAATCGAAAATCGTTGAGAAACTCAAACAAGCGGAACAGATGCATACAGAAAAAACGATATTTGAAATCGTTGATTGTGATAATTATGAACATCTAACTTCCAAACGATATATCATCCAAAGTGTTAGACTAAGATTTGTTAGATAAACAAATCGATGACTTTGTTTACTCGAGCTCACTTAAATTTTTCAAGCGATTTAATCCTAATACTTATTTTCTTAAAACTCCCGTATCAGATGGGGCGAACGATAAAAATTAAAAAACGGCATTTTCGCTAATAAAATATCTCAAAGTTGGTAACGATTGCACAGAACATATGGTTAAATTGATGAAGGATTTTAATCGCAAATTCACGCAGGATGAGACACAACTCCCATATATTTTGTAAATTGTTAATGGACACAGCAAATCCTTCCAAAATGATTGAAAACGTGTACATTTAAAATAAAAGCGTGCATTTATTATTATATTAAATCATAAAAAAATACATAAAATTGAATTTTGAAAAAAACATTTTGACAATGATTTTGCATTTGATATTATGTTAGTCCTTTAAATTTTTTAACTTTTTATTAACAAAAAAATATTGCAACTGACCACTTTTTAACTGTTAACTGTCAAGTAATGAAAGTAAATATGAAACTCACAATTTCGATTCAGCAGACCTGAAAACCTCTAAAATCATGTAACTCATAATCATTTCATGATAAAAAATAAATTGACAGCTGTCAAACTAAATTTCAACAGAAAAAAAAATATTTAGACTTTTTTTTGACATTTGGCTACTGAAAAATGTACTTTTAATATTAAATTTGAAGTTAGTGAGCTCAAAAACCTCTTAAATCATGTGTCACACTATTATTTTATACTGAAAACTAACATGACAGCTTTCTTGACAGCTGTCAAAAACATTGTCAACAGAAGAAATCTGCTTTTGAATTCTAATCTGAATTCAGTAAACACGAGAACCCTTAAAATCACGTATTTTACACAATTTTTGTTGAAAATTATCACACTGAAAGCTTTTTTGAGATTTGTCAATTGTCAAAATATAATTTAAATGCAATATTTCGATTCAGTTCACCCAAAAACCTCTAGAAACAAGATTTGGTTCGAAGTTGTGTGAATTTTTGTTTTTTACACTGAGTAGACTACAGAAAAAGCGAAAACATATGTTAAATCCCATTTAAAATTCAACTGCCGTGGGTGACGGATTATTTCAGTCCGATTTTGGAATTTTTTTCAAATTCATATTTTTCAATAGAGAAAAATCCTGTCGGGTGCACTTTTTTCTGTCTGAAAATCGCCTGTTTAAGGTCTACCCTAATATATATATCATTAATTTAAAACATTAATGTCGAAACAAAACTGTGGATAAGTGAGTTTCCCATTTCGATATGTTAGCTCAAAATGTTCGATGGGCTAGTAGATAGAGACGCGGGCTATCTTTTCGGAAGGGAGGGTTCAATTCTTACTGACAATTTTTGGGTAGTCACGAGCAAAACCTCTCATAAATCAATTACATAATAATATACAATAAGAAGATACCATCATTATAATATACTTTAATAATAAAAACCGATTTGTGTCATGTATTTAAAATTAATAATTTGTATTATTTTTTAATAAATTGACAATGTAGGCATCCGACGTAATGCCAAGATTGGCAAACGACGTCGGGATAACTTTGGCAATGTACATTAGCTAGTCGTTTCAAACCAATGCAAATCTAATTCCGACCCTACATTGTAGAAGTACGTCGATACGACTTTGTCAACGTTATACAACCGTAGTTACGATCATAATTTTCTGCCTGGTATACGATATAGAACTATCTTCGAACCAATGTTAGGCCAATGTTGAAAAGTATAACGGATCAATATTAAAACTTACAACGACCCAAGTATTTCGATGTTGGCCCAATCTCACTCACTATTTATTTTTATCAACCCTCGTAAGAATAAGTGAATTGAGTATTTTTCAAATTGTCAACCGATTGCCGTGTCTGCTCGCCCGACTTATCTCTAAGTTGTTTGTTTCGGTGCCTTATTACCGACATACGGCGCTCATCGCACGTTTTCAAATTAGTTATTGTGCTCTTATTTCCTGTGCACGTGTACGGTGTTGGTGACCCTAAACTTCGCCGTTTTTTTTCATCGTTGCTACACTCAACACAAATTCACCACCTTTTTATTTTCACACTTTTATTTTTGGGTGGCAAATTAACTGGCGACCGTGAAAGGACACATTTAATGAAAAATTAATAAGTGTTCATAAGTTTGATTAATTTATTTTATTAATTTTATTTATAACTTGAAATAGGCGTGCGATTGTTTTAATAGGGTGAAAAACTTATGTTCCACTTGTGTTAGTCAAATTATTTTTATTATTTATTGTTCATTTTTTTACCATTTCGTGGCGCACATGATTTTAAATATTTATTTATTAATTTTTTTTATGAACAAATCGTGTTAATTTATATTTTATTCATAGGACTCGGTTTTTGGTACTATGTATTTTAATTTAATTAATATTTGATTTTATTCAATTTTTGTAAAGGTCTTTTACTAATTCTATTTATTATTGACCTTATCTTATCTTGATTTTGATTTCATTAAATTGATTCTGTAAAAGTGAAGATTTCTTTTTTGTGAAATTTTATTCAGATTTAAGTTCTGTTTTCCTTTGGAGCAAAACCTGTGGTTTGGTTTGTTTAGAGTTTTCGATATTTTGGCGAAGTTCGGTGACCCTATAATGAATACGACTTCTATAATTTAGGTGTTTGATTTTTAATTTTAATTCAGAAATTTTTTTAGTGACGAACTTTTTGTGTATATTTTTTCAAAAAAAAATCTTTCATTATATTTAACTGATTATGTTTTTATTCTATTTATTTATTTTTAATTTTTGACTGAATTCTTGTTTCAATACTTTTTATCATTAGAATCTGTAATTTTATGTTTGTGCCGTCTTATTTATTGCTTATTTAATCATTTATTATTTAAATTATTTATTATTTTTATAATTCAATTATAGACAAAATGTCTAGTCACAGAACGCGATAGCAGGCTACACCGTGGATAGACACCCTTACAGATAAGGAGCTTGCTCAACATTTAAATCTTTATGGGTTAAGTCATACTGGAACAAACGTTGAATGGCGTGATAAATTACGTCGTTATTATGAGAGTAGACTAGGAGATTCAGATACAGTATGGGCCGTGACAACTGATGAAACGTTCCAAGGTCAATCAATGTCCCATACTATAATAAATAATAAAGTGCGAGTATCTGTCCCTTCACAGATACCAGGGCTAAGTGTCACTATTAACACGATACCAACCACAAGTACAATTACTACGATGGCAAGAATAAATATCACTCCTTCAATGTCCAGTTCCTTGTTTATTCCTGTTACAACTACGTCCTATTTTAACATTTCAGCTCCAGAATTTAGGTGTAATACAAGTTACGCAAATACAACAAATTCACAATTTGACTCATTAATGAGTAAAAAATTTTTCAAGGTCTTTTAGTGACTCACACCGTAAGGTGTTGAACACAATACGTAAATGGAATTTGAAGTTTTCAGATTCTAGTGATGTGAGTGCTGAACATTTTTAATAACAGGTTGATGAACGTCGTAGAATTTCAGTCTTAAGTGATTGAGAGACCCTTCAAGGTCTTAATTTGATCTTTACTGGCATTGCTTTGAATTTAGTGCTAAATTTAGTCGTAAATTCAGAGAACTTTTTGGAGAACCTACTTTTCAACGACGCTTGCGTGAACAAGCCCGTACAAAGACCCAAGGTGAAGATGAGTCCGTTTGAGATTTCTTAAATTATCTAATGACTATTTTTTTACATTTCCAATCAAGAAAATTAATTCAGAAAAGGTTGAAACCGTTTAGGAAAATCTTTTATCTCCTAGTGAGCAGTCCAAGAATTCGGAACCTTCAACCAGCACGTTAAGGGAAGAGAACGCTCAGAAGGTGACTCGGTAGTGATCCAGGAGTCTCTTGAAAAATCCAAGGCCATTCTTTGTGTATTACCTCAGTTCGAGGTTGATAATGGTTTCCCGCTGAGGACCCTACATTGGATGTCACGATTATAAATTAGAATTCAAGTAGGGTATAGAATAATTAATGCATTATTAGATACAGGATCTTCGGGATCATTTTTGAGTGATGTTGGTGTTGAGATTGCCAAGGGATTGGGTATTAAGATAAAAAAACCTGATAATCCTAATATTGTTTTGTAATATTGTGGTGAAACGGAATTATATTTCGGTGTATTTGAGGCTCCAGTTACTTTTTGTTCTATTGAGTATACAATTAATTTTAGAATTTTATCCAGTTTGACTAATGAGAGTATTGTAGCTGTAGATTTTTTTAGAGAATTTGGACTTTTAATTAATTTTGGTAATTCAATGTTTATTTTAGCAGATAAACCAAATTTTAAGCTTAGCTTTTCAGAAACCGATACAGACCCTACAATACAGTGTTGTGGAATTCAGGAGTTAAATGAGAATCAAAGATATAGATTATCTGAATTATTAGCCGATGTTTTATAGGACATGCCCATCATATTGATGAGCATGTTCTGTCCACACCTGTCCAACCTCTTACCATATTGATGTTTAGAGACATGATCCGATCAAGCAGAGCTATCATTTAGTTTCACTAAAGGTGTTAGAACAGATGCATGCTCAAATTGATGGAATGCTACAAGCTGGTGTGATCAAACTTTCGGTGAGTGCTTGGTCGAGTCCAGTTGTAAGGGTGAGAAAAAGAAATAGATCATTATGTTTTGTTTAGATCTTCATAAGGTAAAAAGTGTGACTAAAAAGGACGAGTATCCGCTACCTTTTATGAACGCTATTCTAAATAAACTTCATGCAGTCTCATTCGTCTCAACTCTTGATCTCAACTAGGCATATCATTAAGTGCCTCTGGACTCGGCTAGCAAGGAAATCATAGCTTTCACCGTTTCTGGTCGAAGTTATATCAGTTCGTGCGCATGCCATTTGGTTTTACCAATGTGCCTGCTACTTTTCAGAGGTTAGTCAACCAGCTCATAACACCTGAGTGTTAAATCTAGGTTTCATTGTAAATCAGAAGGGATTACAGGTGGACTCTAAAAAGGTTAAGTCTATTAAAAATTTTCCGGTACCTACTGATTTCAAGCAATTTCGTAGATTTTTGGGTATTACTTCCTTGTATAGAAGGTTTATTGAGAATTATTTAGATATTGCGGAACCTTTGATTAGTTTGACTCAAGATAAAGTGGGCAAGGAATGGGCAGATGTCTAACAATAGTCGTTTGAGAAATTGTAATCGCTTTTTATGTTTGCTCGAATTTTAGCTTATCATAGCATATGGCTAGATTTTAAGCGTTTACAGTTTCAAGTGCTCTGAAGTGACTAATTATAAAAAATATTTGAAAAACATTTTTCGGATTAGTTTTGACCCTTGGTGACACCCCCTAAAAGTTTCAAATCAAATTTCCAACCCCAGGGGTGGATTTTGAGGGTTCACAGTTTCGTGTGCTGTGAAGTGACTAATCATGATATTTCGATAAACATCTTTTCTCTGATCAGATTTAAGCCTTAGCGAGAACCTTTTAAGAACGTTAATTAGTAAAAGTCTCTTGTACCCTCGAACGGCCAGATTTCAGACATTTACAGTTTCGTGTGCTGGGAAGTAACTAATCATGCGATCTCGATCAAAACCCGTTTCCGGACTAGATTTAAGCCTCAGCAAAGCGTTTTGAAGTTTTAAATTAAAAGTCACCCCAAATGAAGTTTACTAATGAAAGTCTGAATGTAAGATATTATCTATTTATTCATAAAGTATTTAAATGTTACTAAATTATATATAAAAAAAATTCTGAATCCTGTAAGAAAACATAATAACAAATAAATAATACTAATTTTCCAAATTGTGTTTGGAATTTAACGATTGCATTTAGGAAAAGATAGAATGTGATTCACGACATTCGATTCATAATTTATAAAAAGATATAATACTTCCTCTTAAGGGGATATTTTAATTTCTTTTAATACTCAGTAAATTAAACAATTATATGAATTTAGATATAAATGAGGAATTTTATAATATTAATATGTACATTGAAGGAAACTTTGATCATATAATATCAGCAGTAAGAATTTAAAATTGTGCTACCAATTGCAATTATACACATTTTTAAAATTACTCATTTTCATATAGATAATTTTATAATTAAGTAACATGAGATTCGAGATTTTTTTAAGGAAATATCAATTAAACCTAGTTTTATTATTTATTAATAAAAAATTGATTAATAAACAATTATTTATTTATATAACGTTTCTTCCCGCTGCCATTAACCAGGGCTTGCAACTTAGAGTTGGTTATTAGAAGATTCGGGCTCAACTGTTCCGCCACTTTTCGCTTTTCCTCGGGCAAATGTGAATACAGTTATCAATATTTCTTCACTTTTTTGGATTCATCCTTTTTACTATCTCGAATATTTTAGTTGTATAAATACCACGTCGAAGTAATGATTGCCCTTATAGCCAGAATAATGTAAGTTTTTGGTAAACCTAACAGAAATGCTTTACCAAAAATGTATGCAAATGTAATTCCGCATTGTCCTACATTATTTACATAAATTTAAGCAGAAACATTTTTTGAAATTTTTGAGTTTTATGAAACCCAAAATTATTTTTTTCATTCGTTTATTAATTTTAACATGAATTTTTTCATGTAAACAATTTATGTAAAAAAATACAGCACAATAAAGAATTACATTTACGTCACTCAAAAACAATAAGTTGGTCGCCCTTCGAACGACCAACCTATTTCGTTTTCTCGTTACGTAAACTAGTGTACACGACTCTGCAAAAACGAATTACAGGTTAGCAGGCCTTCGGGCTGCAAACCTTAAACTCGTTTTTTCATCGTTGTGTAATGTACTATTACTCAAATTTCCTGTAAATTATTTACATAAACAGTGGTTATTATGGTGCTTTATTATATTTGGTAAATAAGTTATTCATGACGTAGAAACATACGGACATAAAACGTATCCCTATTGGCGCTTAAAATAATTTACTTTTATGAAGTATATTTCGAAATATGAATTTGTTATTAATATATTTATGAATAATATAAAATAAAAAACATATACAACATGGTTGAACGATAGTATCTGAAATTTAGTATAAAATATTTATTAATGTTAATAAAATGTTTTATTTATATTTAACGAATATTAATTTTTCCGGATGATGAGAAATAACCTTGCAATAGTACCGACCGCATTACGCAGCAAACGTTGATAGTTCGCCGCGCCACGGCTACTCGAATCAAATGAACTCTCGATCACGTCGTAGCAACTCAGTTCTACTCAGGACACTCAAGCGGACACAACTCGTCTGGAGGAAGGCTGATGACAGGCGATTTGCATCAATCATCCATTAATTTTATCGCTTACCTGCTTTTAATTTGTTAACACCTTCATCATAATTTCCATTTATGCTTTTATTATTTTATTCATTAGTTTTAAATGCCATTCAAGTGGTAAATATATCTACGCTTTGCTGTAACTACTTTATGTGAATTGACAGTATTTTTGAGGTGAGACGCTTCTCAGCGACCGTTGATATATTTTATTAAGTTGTGTATTTTGCTAAATTGAATGTTCTGCATAATTTTAGGTTGAGATTTATTTTGATGCTGAGACTTGACAAGGTTAAATAGATTCGTTCTGTCAGAAGTCAACATGATTGAACTTTTTTGTTGTTTATTACAATTTTTGAATTCAGTTTCTGAATCAACAGGCCACTCGTGAGTTCATGACACAGTTTTAGCGATTGAATAAAGCATTGATTAAATGAAACTAATTAAACGAATAAAAATTATAATATCAAAGCTAATATGAATGAGGATGTCGACTTTTAAAAATAATACATGAATATTTTTGTTTCTGGTAATGGATAAATTGCTTTCTAGTTTCAATCAATTTTATATTTCATTATTGGTTCGATGTCTTGAAAAAATAATACTTCACCTATAACCTGTTTAATGATATTCAGTAACTGCAGTATACACACTGTGCTCAGGTAGTATTATAGGTTCATTTTTAATAAAAAAGTGGAATAAAACGTTTGATGAAAAATAATCTTTTTCATAACAGAAACATTAATTAACAGACAAAAGAAAATACATACAATTGTTTTAAAAGACACTAAGACTCTTGAAAATTTTATAACTTATACAATTTACTTTGAATATATTTAATGTACAAACTTTAAATTACTTCAAAGATAACATTGCCTACTTTCAAAAGAAAATATATTAATAAAGGTTATTATGGCCCAGTAGTGTTTATTAAGTAATTACGCAATTTATATTATTTATTTATTTATTTATTGATATCAACAGGTTATACCCCTTTAAAAGTAATATACAAGGAACTTATGAATCAGAACGAAAAACATGATGTACTAATATCACCATACTTCATCATACACAAAATAAGACGAGTAAATTATAATGATTTCATAATTGATGCAAGCGGCGTGAGAAATAAATCAATATCAGAGTCCATCGAGTTAATAGTATTCAAAATCCTAGGAATTGTATTATCATTACAATATAATATATATTATTATATATTATATATATAATATAATTTTTCACATAGAAGAGTCTGGAATCGTGAGAATTAAATTGTGGTACACGGAAATTGACCATACCCAGTAGCTCG
>JABFQD010000734.1:0-22723 GCA_022817045.1 Psix sp. ZL-2020 | reverse complement strand
AATGTATATGAACATTTTAATGAATTACAATTAAACACTGAACAACAATTCTCTTCTAATTAAAAACATATCTATCAGATTATAATGATATGTTTAATCAAATTTAAAAATCGAAATTATACATTTTTATCATGTTTTATTGCATATATTTAACAGTTTTAAATATTACATTTATTTTCAATAAAAAATAAAATATAAATAATAAATTGTGTAAAAATGAATATACATACGTAGTTCTTTATACACTCTTGAAAGAAAAACTATATTTTTAATAATAACAAAAGTGCATTGAATTCTAATATAGCATTTTTTGTAAGTAGAAAACTACAATCTGAAAAACGTTTAAATATGTTCCATTTAGCTATGTTATGGCAAATAAATAGACTAATAAAAACTGGTATTCAATTTTTGTGATTTGTGAAAGCAAAATACAGTATTTCTTGCTTGTTTTCTGTGCATAAGATAGCTCGTTACTGGCAAGTGATATTCGCGCATGCGCACTTGACGTTTCGTTTGTTTTCGCTAGAACAAATATTTCAAAATCAAAATGTGCATACGCATGCGTTGTATTACCTTGAATTGGTAATATTATACACAACAAACAAACAAGAAATTCGACTTTTTATGAAAAAAATAATTATCATATAAAATATGATAATTAAAATGTTCAGCAATTTTAAATCCCAATAGCAAATACCAATTTACTGTCATTGTAGCATAACATATAATTTAAAGGAGTTAGACAGAGTGAGACGTGTTTTATTAACCGTTTTTTTTTATTTTTGTCAATAAAGCAATAGGATTATGAAGTATTTGACATTAGACCTTTATTATACAATGTTTAAGACAGAAAGAATTTTTCTGTATAAAACATATAGATTTTCAGACTACTATGTTGTGTTTTTTGAAGCCCTACGGGGAGTACAGGATTATTTAGTGGTTCATATAAAGACCGTAATTTTTCATCAGAACAAAATTCGAAATTTCTTAAAATTGATGATATTTTCCATAGAAGTACATATGAAAATTAAAAACTATTAATTTTATACAAAATGGCTGTATATTAAAAAAAGTCTATTTTTACCCTAAAAAATCAGTAAAGATTTATTTAAAATTGAAATTGATCAATTTTGAAAAATCATATATTCTTCAGAACACGAAACGTCGACAAATAAGTTAAATTAATTTTAAATTTAATTGCCTGTAAATTGTAAAAGTTTTTTTAACCTTAAAAAGTCGATTAAAACAAACTTAGATTATTCAATTTAGTTTTAAATAATTTTTTCATAATCTTTAGAATAGAAATTCTGCTAGTTATTTCAATAAATGCCCTGCGAATTAAGTTCTTCAGTGTCTTGCATTAAGATTAATTTGAAAATGATCTATAATCAGATACTCAAAATTGTTATAAATTGATATATAAAATAAACTGGGCTAAAAATGGCCAAGATTAATTATACATAAAATTGAAAATTTCATTGCATTCTAATTTTCAAATTAAGAAAGTAAATATAATAGATTGTGTTCATACATATGCATGCTGTACATTATTCATCACAAAAAATATCAAAACATTTTTTTCGACTGCATGAAAAAAATGAGATTAATGTTGTATTGTCTCCTCAAATTTCTTTTATATTTTTACTTGTTACAGTTCTGTTATCTGTTAAATTATAACCATACAAAATGTTAAGTTCAAATTCAAATATGTTAAATTGCAGAATCAAACACTGTCAGTTAGACTATTCACTATCAACTTGTAATAACTCCTTATTAAAAAGTTTTTCAATGTCACTATCCCTTTTTAAATTATTACATCATTCTTAGTTTCACCTCTATTTCATGCCTAAAATTTTGTAGATATTAAGTAAAAGACTTTTTAAATTTTTCAGTAAATATTGGCTGTACACTTGACTCTTATTTCGTTTCTCTATGGAAAAATTGTTTCTCAGTGGAATATTTTTCTGAATAAAACTTATTTTATAATCAAAATTTAATTTCGTTCAAAATTTTTTCATTCATCACAAATGAGTTCCGCTCCTCAAAAAATTGTTATTACTAACACATTGTCAGACTTTAGTGGCAATTTGTCACTACAGTGACAATGTATAATCTATTATTAGAGGATTATAATTAATGTTTTTGTGTGCGATTAAAAACAGTACGATTAAAATACACTACTTAAATAGTGAAAACCGTAAAATTTAACTTATATTTAATGATATACATTTAACTGGAATCTTTTTTATAAACTTTTTTTCGGATGTGGTTTGTTTTTATCTGTTAATGTTTATAAGTATACTATTTAGTCCTTTTGCAAAAGTAAATTTCTTGTATTATAAACAAGAGTTACATCATAAACAAATAAATTTTTATTTGTTGTTATCTATGAATAATAATATAAATATATATAAAAATAATATTGTCAATTATTTAATGATGGGTAAACGTTTGCGGTAAACATATTAATCAAGGGGCGCGAAAACGCCCCGACGAGCCATGGTTAGGTTAGGTAAATCAATATTTTCTTTCAATTTCAAATTACTTGGTATCTTTAATGTACTCAAGTTTGTTGATACTACAGGGTTTTCCCCCGCCAAATTTTTGTGAGAACATTGACTTTTTTCCTTAAAAATGTAAATAATCAGAATAAATAAAAAAATTGGAAAATTATGAAATTCGCATATAGTGAAAAAATTCAAAATGTTCGAAAAAACTGAATTATTTATTTTTAAAAAGGACTTAAGGATACATAAATTAAGTTGAGAATCGATTATCTGCCCTTGTAACTTTTGTGAAATATCAGGTCTGTACACTGGCTCAATGTAAATTTGTCTAATCCTCAACAAATGCCAAACAATACCTTCTTTATTTTAATTTTTATTTTTTTTTTTTTTGAAGATCGTTTGTCTGGTTATCGATCTGTAGAAATAATAATTAATGATTTTCATCAATATATTAACTTTAGGATTTCTCTATTTTTTAAATAAAAAATATTTAGATGACAATTAAAACTTTATAATGCAAAAACGGAAAATTTTGTTCGTCGTCGTTTTGATCTACGATGGATTATCATCTGAAACACTCCTCTGAGTCGTCGAATGAATTGAACAAAAAACGTGTAAACGTAATTAATTAAATAAATTAAGATGTTGCAATAATTAAAGTGAAATAACTAAACTTAATGTTAAATCAGTATTCAATTATACATTCACAAATAAAAAAGTATAAAATACTTTGAAAGCATAATTCTTACTGGTAAACAAGGAGTTTTTCTCCGCATTGATGCGTAATATACTATATAAACCGCATGACAAAGCGAATTATTAAAGTCAATGAAAACTGGAGACACTGGACCGCTATTGACATAAGTTGACCTCTGCCACATCGCACGAATGAGTCATTTATTTTTTTTGTAACGCAAACAATTTAATGAAAAATTAAGTATTTTTGTGATCATGTTATGACTGAAGAAACTAAAATTTTTTATATTTAGAAAAGCAATTATTTTTTATTCCCAAGAAACCTTCATTTATACTTGCTTCTGTAAAAAAATAAATCATTAAACTTTAAACTGTTCAAATGAAACTTATTTAAATAAATATACATTTCAAATTTAAACGTTGAATATTTGAGTTTTTCATTATAGTTCTTTAACTGTAATGAAACGCGGAATGTTTTAGAGATCATACACTAATAAAAACAGTAAAAAATTGTATTGTTATGATTATTAAATGAAAGGTAGGTCATTCTTAACCCATTCGAAATTCTTATAAGTTTGTTCATGTTTAACATTCTTTCGTATATAAATAATGCCATAATAACAAGCGCACGAATTTTTTTTCAAAAAGTTACTTCTCGCGTTGATGTTGAACAAGCTCAGCCCTCCAACGCATATTGAAATTTAATCACAGACACTTACTATCTGAAAGTCTATAGTTGAGAGTGAAAAATATTTTTTATTCATGTTTGAGCAATTTTATTACAATTTGATTCAAAAAATAGTCAAAAAACGTTGAAAAATAATATAACACTTTTAATTATAAAAAAAAGCAAACATGTCTGTAGAAATTTTTTATCAGTCAAATATTATTCCGAAAATTCTTGATGACAAATATCAGTCTTTGTTCTTTGCTGACCTATTAGAGTGTGAACTGACCTATTAAATGGATTATAATTATGAACAGATAAAGCATTGAATTGTACATATTTTCCAAAATGACCATATATGAAATCTGTGTGATACTAATTATATGTAATTCTTAAAGGCTAATTAGCTTCGCCGATGAAAGACTAATAAATAACGATCTTTAGTTAACGTTTCGAAAATATATTTCTCTTCATTACAAGTATAAATAAATATGTTATTAATAAAAAATGATAATTTAAGTATTTGGATTACGTTGTCCCAATTTATAAATTAAATGCCATATATTGTTCTTGCATGTTATTTACGTTAATTTGAATATTGTTTAGATATATTGTGTCGAGATTTTTTACTAGAAAAAACTTGCGGGTAATGCAACTACGAAAATGCTGTCGCATGCATTTGGCGAAGCTGATGTAACGGTCAAAACCCATAACAGAGGAAATCTTATTATATTCTGCAAAAAAAACATGCGCTAACAAAAACTTAGATGAACTTTAACACCTTTATTGTACTTTAATTGATAAGAATATGAACTATCGAAATTAAAATCTATCAATAAGTAAAATAAAATAATGAAAAATTAATATATAAGTAAGAAATATATAAATAAATATAAGTCGCTAAATTATTCTGAATGATTATAATATGGGTGCCAGATTCAAATATGAGTCACTAAAATAGAAAAATAAAATCTATATACAAATTCTGCTTTAAATGAATGTTCCAAAATGAATTTAAAGTTATCAGCAGCTTAAGAGGACTTGAACTTTGAGTCAATTGTAACTGATACCAGAGAACTTAGGGATGTGCTTACTAGTGTGGAGATATTGTGAGGACGATGAATACAAGAAAATAATAATAAAGAGAATCGGAGTTAATTTTTGTTACGTGTCATTCCATGAGCCTATATTACCCGAAATGCGAAATTTGGGAATGTTCAAACGCAGTCTCAAGCCCCGAGGTTTGATGGTCGCGTTCAAACAGCTTGGAGCGCGACTTGGGTCGCCGAGGCGTTAATGGTATTGAATGGTATTGTGGGGTGTTCAGGGATTCGATAAGGTGGTGGAATGGATGAAATGCGACCAATTTCGGTTTGACATCACGCCATGCATCATGGCCAATCAAGCGCTGGTACGTCATATCGCGTGATATGACCGCGACTATAAGTTGGGAAGAAGGTGATTCATAGACCTCCCATGGAAGAATGAGCTAATCTCCGTCTCTGATGGCATGAGAACAAGTTATAGAACGCGAATCGTGACCAGGACGGTTTTTGGTGAACCTCGGTCAACGCACGGTTAACAAAAGGGTGCATGGTTGGCTAGAGTCCAGGATATGCAAGATTCCCCGAAGTTGTCGATGAATAACAGGTAAACCTCTCGTGCTTAGCAAGAGTTTAAATGTACCCAAGTGCCATTGAATGCAACCACGGCGTTGATTTCTGTGTAGTTGTTCTCCTGATCAATGATCGCGAATACGAACGATTTTGCGCAATAAATAAAGTACTGTTCAATTTTTTTAACTCCATTGTGTCTTATTGTAATACCACACCCATCCTTCGACTTGCGAGGAAGTTAAATAAAGCGTAAGTGGCGACCGTGAATTCGCCAGTTATCGGAGACTGAATAAATTGAATAAAAATCTACTTAAAAGACCTTAAGGAATTTATTTATTGAAATAAAAGTCAATCAAAATCTAAATGCACTCTAAATTAAAGTAAATAGTCTTTAAGTAATCAGACTTCAAAATGACTGTTATGATATTTAGAATCAATTTTCGCTATCTTAAACACAATAATATATCATGAAAATATGGCGGAAATTAAGATATTTTATTTACGATTTTTTGGAAAGCTGATATAGATGAACAATAAATACAGAGTGTCCTAAAGCCTTGGAACGATAAAATATTTCGAAAAAGACGAGATTGCATGTAATTTCATGTAAGCAAATGCGAGAAAATATATCAAGTATTTTTGAAGAGCCATCGATTGACTCTACTTTCAACCCTCCGCCTCAGGGAAAACTTTAAAATCTTAAATAAGAACCCCTATTTTTTATCGTGGGATTGGATTCTCCAAGAAAAAATAAAAACAGTCATTAAACTTGATCTTCCACCCCTTCCACCCGCAGGGGCGAGAATGGCAACAAGATTTGAATTTTTATGAAAAAAGAACATATTTAATATTATTGATAAGCTGTTGATCAACATTACGTACAGTGCTCCACCTCCAACCTCTACCCTCAAATTGTGAATGTGGAGTGAGGAGTAAAGTTTAAAAAAAAGTTTTAGTCCAACATTTATTTACAAGTCGTTGCTAGACTTCACTTCTAATTATTTTTTTATAAATGTAACTTTATAATCTCTAGGGGTTAAGCTAGAAAAAAAGAAAGGAAAAAAACCTGTACAAACAATTCTGTTCGGAATTGCGATAGTTGAGCGACGTGGCACGCGCATACCAAGCTCCTCTAAAGCTAGTATCCCCCATACGCGGGCTCCTCCTACTGGTGCACACTTCTCACTGCTGTCACAATTTTCGGCCATTTTGGTTAAATGTCTCGACTATTGTAGTTTCAGAAATATCAATATTCTTACTCATCATTATTATTTTTGTTAATTTGGTTATTGTATAACTTTTTCGAGGGAAAATACATTTTCCTTTCGTTTTAAATTGCGTATTACATCTTTCATTCGCACAACCTGCCCATATTTTTCTTTTTGGTTGGATTTGTCGAACCCCTTGTAAACAACGGGATTTTTAATTTATTTTTTTACCAGCTCTGTTTGCTCTCCGCTTTGCTGTCTTGGGGATTGTGAGTAACCGCAGTCTTGAAGCACCTCTCATAAACCCTAACAAATTCACGTCGACAAATAGTTCTGGAATGCGATAAACAAATTAGTTGATTTAAGCAAGTTTCTAATAAAAAATTTGAAATTAACCCGAGTTTTTCTCTTCGGTTAACAAAAGCATTATCCAAGACACAAAAATTAGACTACTTATGATGCGAGAGTTTAGGAATAGAAAGAAGTCGTACCGAAAAATTGCGTATTTATTTGTCGCCGATCAACTGTTTAACATGATTGGTTAACTCTCCAATACATATAGATCACGTGTTTTTCCAAAATTTAAAGATTACACCCTGAAATGACAACAAATAATTACAAGAAAATGAATCGATAAATTATAGGGAAGTTTTAATGATTTCGAAAAAACGTTCTGAGTAGAAGTTACTTATTTTGACGCAGGAAATTCAAATCTGCAATAAACAATTCAGGTTTTCATTTAAAATTTTAAGGTTGTCCTTTCCTAACCCATTTTGATGAAGAGGGGATGGGTTCTTCTCGTATTTGGTTACAAAAAATGTCTTTCTCGAGATATTCAACCGTTCAATGGGATTTTTGGGACATCGTGTAAGTATAAAACTAAATTAAATGATAATGATTTCTTTTTAAACATGTAAATATCTAATCACAGATACTACGCATATGCTTAGAAGTCAATAATTACAAAAAAGTTCATGCTAATTTCCTGCGGTTAGACATAAATATCCTTAAAGATATTGAAGTCAGGCGAAATAAAAATGTACAATTTAGCATAATGTGAGCAATTTATTTGTACCTGGAGGAAACGCCTGCACGTGAAAAACAATCACGTATAATTACAAGTTACACATATACTATATAAAAAATAGACTCGAGTTCATCATGACGAACTGAACATTCGAAAATTTCATACAGAATTGTCTTTTTGCTTTATAAAACAATTAAATCTTAAACTCAACAAAGGGAGAAGATAGCCCTTCCATGTCGTCGTTAGCATATGAATCTTAATATAAATCTCTGAAATCTAAAAAGATACAAGTAAGAAGAAAG
The DNA here is from genome assembly GCA_022817045.1 of Psix sp. ZL-2020. Classification (NCBI taxonomy): domain Eukaryota; kingdom Metazoa; phylum Arthropoda; class Insecta; order Hymenoptera; family Scelionidae; genus Psix; species Psix sp. ZL-2020. The sequence continues at coordinate 14,700 of JABFQD010000734.1, read as the reverse complement.
CAAGCGTCAAATTACCGTTTTATGGCTAGTTGCGTTAGTTAGTATTTGTCGTACAGAAATTGTAAATCCACGTTCGTCCGAAACGATACAAAAAACTTAAAACATGGATTTAGCTAACAGACTTGATATTCTTACAGTGTTTTCTTTCTTAAATTTATTTATTTATAAGAAGTTCATTTTTAGAAGTGGCTTATCAGGGTTTTTTACTCGTTTCCTAGGATATCGCATGGAATACTTGAATTAAAATTATAACAAACTTACTTATATTCTACCATATAAGTATTGGAATAACGAATCTATATAATAATAAATATCCAATGATCCAAAAGTGTCTATTTATTTAAAACCATAGTAAGCTGAAAAAATAAAATCTGAATTTGTAGTAAAAACTTTTTTAAATACCACAATTCTAATATACATTACATAGTTAATTCTTTGGGTCGCGTGATGAATTGTAACGCCAAGAGGATACATAGGGTCTGAAAATTCAAGGCTTAGAGCATCGTAGTACTAAGATTTAGAAGAGAATCGTATTTTTAGTTTCAAAAATGTTTATTGACAACGAAAACGATAACTTAAAACTAGACTTACTCGTCCCTTGTATATAGAGGGTAAGACATTCAAAACTGTTTTCGGAATTATTTTAAAATCTATGCATCGAATCAAAGAAATTGATATAAGTGTCTCTTGTACAACGCGGTACTTGGGTACAAAAAACTAGCACGTTATACGAAATCGAATTGTCTGGGACCTGTGGCATATGGGACGTTGAGTTTCAACAATTCTATAATTTAATATGTATCACGCGTTTTTTATTGAAAAAAATATAATTTTTAAATTAATTAAAATATTACAAACATGGTAAAGTATAATATTTTTAAAATTATTAACTATTTTTTAAAGTTTCGAATTATGAATCACTTTTCAAATAAATGTTGATAAAATATGATAATGAGAGCATAGATATAAGGTCACGGAAAGGATTTAGATTAATCTAAATCTGGACGTTTTTTGGAGGTGAATCTGAAAAAATCATTGTAGAAAAAAATTCTGTCATCTTTTCCTTTTTTGACAACAAACAAGTGCGAGGGCCAAAACTAAATTTTCCACTTCGTTCCTAAGACGAATTTACTCTTAAAAGATGACCCTCAACTCACTCAGCTAGTTGCAGGCCTTCCCTCAAGTCTTGTAACGCCAAGGTGATTATTTTTTTCGTTCATCTTTTGATCGTCGTCGCCGTTTGTGGTATTATTCTTTTTTTCCGCCAACTTCGTAATTTATTCCTCCTCATTTCAGTCTTTTTCAACAAATAACTTAGCAATTTCTTCAATTGTTATGTCATGAAATCTTTCACGTCCATTCGAACGTGTTATTCTTATGATTTCTTCGATGTCACTTTCTTGGAGATTTCTTGCATTTGCTTTGACTTCTTGCATATCAGCGACACTCTTTGGCCAAATGTTCTTACAGCATGCATTTGAAGTTGATGATTTCAAGACTTTGAGCGCTGTGGAAGACACGTCAAGTGCTACTCGTAAAGTATAAATTTTCCAAACCTCATAAACGTCTACAGATTTTGTTTCTATCATTTCCGTGCTCCATTGCATACAGTGTTTGATATAATGGCCCTTAAATGATAAGACGATTCTCTGAGAGGTTTGATGAGTGAAATCGTATTCGGTGGTAAGTATTGAGGTTCAGTGTTGGGATGATTCAAATATCGCGAATAAGTTGGTGCATTGTCCAAAAGCAAAATAGGTTTAAAATCTAAATTACTGATTTGATAATAATTTTTCGATTATGTAACGACACACTCTGTCACTTAAAACCATTTTCAACACATCTTTTCGAGTAGACCATTTTACAGGTAGTATATTTTTATACTCAATACCCTAAAACATAGGCTTGATCATTTAATTACGGGAATCGTTACTGTAGACGAATAATGTGAGACGTACCGTTGTACTTTAGAGCCCGTGTCCCTTTTCGGAAGATAAGCGTAAGTTCTACCATCTTTTTCCAGCAAAAAGAAGATTCATTACCATTTTATTCCAACATCATGAAACTAAAATGATAAGTGGAATTAATAATAAAGAGAAAAAAAATCTGTAAACTCATTAGAATAAAAAATTGTGTAAATACTTGCTCATATCGTTTTAGAACCGAGTAGTCGCAAACTGAAAGAAACAAAGAAAAAATTACATCAAACTTTCTGTTTTCATGTTCACGGAATTTAAACTGACAAACCTCAACGTAAGCATTACAAAAAAAACTTCCTACATTATCAAAATTTTTTTGTATTGTCACGTTATAAGGTTACGTAATATTGCACACAAGAAACTAGACTCTCAAAAATACATGAAATAGAACAAAAGTAATGAAATAGTAAAAATAAAACTTCGAGTTTCTTACAACGCGGTTTTCAGACCAAGCAAAATTGAAGCAAAGTTTGTATCGTATGAAACCACGTTATAGCGAAACCACTTTATTATAATAGAAGCAATAATTATCAGACAATTGTTTCAACATTTACAATCAATAAAAATAAGGTTCATTAATCTTATTCAACATAGTAGTTCCTTCAATTGAAATTTTAAAACTTACATATAAAATAAAATTATCAAAATTAACTATCTAAAAATTGCTAGATAATAATATTTATATTTTGATTATTTACAAATAGTGACTAATAATTAACTTGTTCTACAAACCTAAATTAAAATTTGAACTTTTCCAATATTCAATAACGTAATAAATACATTCACACTGTCTACAAAATATAAATTAGATTTAACCTCAAGACAAAGGAATTAGCATTAATTAAAACTGATAAGGATGTTGCCTCTAATTTTTTGATTTGCATAATTTAAAAATGGCCAATTTTATTTTCACGTTCTAGAATGTGTTCAATTCCCGGTGAAAATAAGAGCGTTGAATTAGCTTAATAACAAAGATTTTGGATTGTTTTGTTTCTTCAGAGGTTAAAAATTATGTTTTTGGTCTTGATAATTTTCGCAATGCAATGTTTACAAAGCGAAATACATAACTATAAATGCGAGTTAATTTTAAAAAAGATGAATATTTTGAAAATGGTTCTTTACTTATATTTTTAGACGCTAAATTTACAATAAATGATCTTTTACGTTTTTCTGGGACTGTTCAAAATCCATTTTGCTAATTGTTTTTAGTGGAGCGAGCCATAATATTTATTGTTTTTATTTGTTCAAATTGATTAATGATTCTCAAAGAAATTACCGCAGAATACGATAATGATTACGCATCTGAAAATCCTACAAGTTCCACACGAGACGAGGGTTTAAATCCATGCCAACAAGAAATTTTCATTTCATAATTTGTGATAGTTGTGAATATAGATCTTACCATTCCTTTTCTAATATTTCAGGAATAGGCAAATCCCATTCTATTTTTTGAATTCAGATTTTTTGCATTAATTGTTTATATTTAATCGTGATTGGCAAGATCGAACCCATGGGATCGAATATTCTTGCTATCAATGATAATATTTTTCTTTTGGTAAGATTAATCTGATCTTGACATTCATGAGCTATAATGAATTCATCTTTTTTTGGGTTCCACAAAATACCCAAAACCTTCGTTGTAATATGTGGCGAATCTTCTAATAATTTTATTTTATCATCAAATGTAACTATCTGTTCTAAATTTGACAACCACTTATCTAAATTAAGTTCGGCTGCAGAAAATATATTTATTGTTGTGTATGAAACTTCTAGAAAGTTCCATTTCCGTGCATGTAAACCCCGTAGCTTTGCAACACGTGAACCTTGTGTTTATAAACACACTCACTCGCCCATTCATTCTTCTTCTCCGCTGGATCACCGAACCACTCACAACCTGATGTGTATAACGTGTGTTAAATAAATGTGAACTTTTGTTGTTAATTGTGATTGTTATTTATCCATACCCCACGATTTAACATTTATCAAATTACGTTTAATATCGACAAGATGATCAATTTCATGAGCACCCGCAAAAACATCATCTACAAACATACTGGTATTTAAAAGTCGAGCTATCTCAGGAAAACTTTTCTCGCATTGTTTTGCGATTTTTCTGATCACTCGTATTGATAAAAAGGGTGATTGAGCTAATCCATAAGTGACTGTATTTAATTCAAAATATCGAGTATCGTTTGAACCTGGATTTCGCCAAATTATATTTTGATAAATTCTGTCATCTTTATGAATTTAAATTTGTCTCAACATTTTGATGATGTCTGTGGTAAATACATATTTGTGATTGAGCCAATTCAGCAATATCGATGCAATATCTAATTGCAATTTTGGCCCGACGCACGAAATGTCGTTTAAAGCCATTCCGGTGCTAATTCACGCAGCTGCATTAAAAATAACGCGCAATTGTTGTTTTCTGTTTTCAGTGTTAAAAACCGGATGATGTGGAATATAAATCCGTTTTGGATTCAATGCAGCTTTTAATGAAATTTCAGTCATATGTCCTAATGATAAATATTTTTCGATAAATTTGACATATGATAATTTCAGATTTTCATTTTTAATGAGCCGCTTTTCTATTCTATCAAGCAAAAGCTCAGCTATTCAGTGCGATCCGCCGCGAATATGATTTTTTCGGTCCGCTTTGAGCGGTTACTGAATTATGAAACGCCCCGTTGATAGGCGTTTTGTGGTTTCTATAAATAAATTTTCACATTTTTGATCTTCTACTGATACCGTTTCCACTGAAGGCACTTCCTCCATTTTCAGTCAAAATCGTTCTAGCTTTTTATCTAAATTTGTGCAGGTGTGAGAATTCACCGATACAAAATTATAAACTTCATTAGGAGTGACGCTTCCTGAAATGACCCACCCAAAAATTGTGGATTGTGCTATGATTTGCTTATCATCCGAAACAAAGTTGACGCTCTTCAAAATACTTGGCAGAAAGTCGACGTCTATCAAAACATAAATTTTTGCGCGAGAACAATATGAATCATTTGCTAGTTTCAAATGCTTCCATTGTGGAAATTTTTCTAAACAAAAAAGGTTCGGTTTATAATTTGTGACTTTTGTCAAAACGATTGCAGTCATATCTAGTCTAATTGACGCATCGTGACGAGAAATTATTTCGAAATCAACACACGTGTTAGCCACCTGCTGAATCGCGCCGCCAATACCTGAAATGGTCATTTGGACCGGGGTTTTTTTGAGCTTTAATAGCTGAACAGCTTATTCTGAGATGAATGATATCACCGAACCTGAATTGAGCATGACACGAGCAGTCATAACTCCACCTTCAAGACTTCGGAGATCTACTACAGTAGTGGCAAGAATTTTTTTCTTACCCGAATCTCCTCTACTATTGGAACACACATTTAACAAACAATTTTGCTGAACGAGTTCACTCGAAGAACTTGGCAAAGATTCTCCGCTTTCCTTGTTATTACAAGACAAGAAAGTATTAGTTTGATGAGATGAAGTATTATTTGATTTAAAATGCAAAAGTGTATGCTGTTTTTTATGACAAGTTTTACACGAATATGAAGATGAACAATTCTTTGCAAAATGTTTTGAACTCAATCAATGGTTGCATAGTTTTTTATTAGTCACAATTTTAAATCTATCTTGTGGACTTTTATCTTTAAATTCAGGACAATTAAATACTGTATGACCTGATTTTTCACATATTGGACAATAAGTTGACGTATTATTAGTATTATGCGAAGTTGACAACCGTGTTTTTTGATTGAATGGTTTTGTTGATACTGCTTCTAATGTTTAAATTCTTTCAGTTATAAATTTATCTGAAATGTCGAGATTCGGATATTTTTGAGTATGTAAAATTGACGATTCCCATTTCAAATGCATGTGTGATTCGAATTTGGTGATTAAAGATTCCATTAAAAATGGATTTTTAATTTCAAGTTGAAATTTTTCTAAAGAATGAATGCACACATGCACCGCATGCATTCTTGAAGAATGCATGCTCAAAAATGTAGGTATAAGATGTCCTCATATTATAAACTAAATTATAAGTGAAGCATTGTTTGAAATTTAACAAATATAATTTTGTAACGAAAAAGCAGCCTAACTCGAAACAAGGAAATTTTTGAAAAGAAAACATTAAAGTTAAAGATCATTGTGAAATACAAATACCTGATTAAAAAGATTAAATTCGTAGTAATTAACTTACAGTTTAGTAATGGAAACTTGAATTAACACATTATTAGCACATATACCTCAGGCAACCATTTTCTTTAGGTTTTCAAAGATATTAAATTTATATTCAAAGAACTGCACTTACATTCTGCCACTGAGTATTATCTATTAGCTGGTGAACTGAACACTATCCACCCACCATAAGGTGATACAAACACTAAGCAAAATTTATGGGCTCTTTTTATATCATCTTTATATATTATTACGTACTATCACTATAAAACGCTCTTAGGATTGGAACTGCGATCTGAAACTTTATTGGGGTTTTGTTGAGGGTCAAAACTGGTGTGGAAAATTTGTCTCTTATTATTTTGATAATCATTTGCTCTACAGCACACGAAACTGTAATCGCTGGAAATCTAGTCATATGAGTCCTTTACACACTTTCACCAGAAAACACCGTTACGGTTGGAATTTCGATGTGCAACTTCATATGGGTGTTTTTCAGAGTCTAAACTAGTCTGGAAAAGGAATTCTAGTTTAATATAACGAAAAAAAATTTTTTGAGCTAAGCATGTGCCTAACTTCAGCCAAATAATAAATGAACATTTCTTGTTTAGTTATGAATTTGTTATATTGTTAATTACTTCGTTTGATTACTATTTGTTTACTCATGTATTTGTTTATGAATTTTTTTTCTATTTCTGTTAATTATATTTTTGGTTTAATTCTTTTTCGTTTGTTTATTGTATTTCCGCTACAATTCTGTTTGTTTATGTAATTATTTAATTTCAGTAAATTTATATTTGTAAATCAATCTTTACTTCGATTTCGTGTCCGTATATATAAAATAATTTAATAGATAAACAAATGTATTTTTTATTTATTCATCTGTTTGATTTCTGCTGTGTTAGGCTATATTTGTGTATTTTTTGGTTCATTTTTTATTAGTGTTTATTTATTAAAAAAATGCTTAACAAATGAAAAATTATTTGACTTACAAATATAACAAATATAATAAAATGAAGAATAAGAACGAAACAAAATAAAAAATATAGAATTAACCAACACATATACTAAAGCACAGAAATTAATTTTTATTTTTTTATTTTTCTTTTTTTACTTATTCTATTTCGTTAGTTTTTCATATTTATTTTAGGTTTATTTGTTAATTCGATAATTGAATCTCTATTTTCAATTTTCAGTTTTCAAACAAACAAATAATAAACAGTGAATAAACAAATAAAAACTAACAGAAAATCTTCATTCGCTTGTTTTTTTAATTTCTGTTTACTTATTTGTTTTTAGTTCATATTATCATTTCATCATTATTTCGTTTAATGTCATTTAATTTGTCTCTGATTTACATTATTATTATATATATGGATTTAAATAATCCATTTTTTTATTTTTATGTAACATTTTTAATAATTTATTCTCGGCCTTGAGTTGTTTTATTTGCATTTTCTTTAGAAAATTACGTAAACTATTGTACACAACTCTGCAAAAACGAATAATAGGTTTGTATCCCTTCGGGCTGCCAATCTAAACCTCGTTTTTTCATCGTTGTATAATGTATTATTTCACATCCGAAGATCAAAACTGTGAAACAATTATAATAAGCGAAAGAAATATTGAAAATCAAGGAAGCAATCTTATGCAAAAACGATATGATGAAAACACCGATGGAAGAGCTTACTTATGAGGAATTATATATTTCTTTAAGAGAATATCCCAATGAAGACTTCGATGCACCTGTAATTACGAAATTATCAACAACTACAAATTATTAGAAAAAAATATTTAAAGTTCAGTTGTTAGAATTTGCTGTTTGTAATAATAATTATTGATCCTCCAAAACAATTGTTGATGACATAATTAAATGCTGTAAGAAATCTTCGAATGTGGCTTAATGAAGAGCAGGAATACTACAAACATCGAAAAGATGCATTAAAGATATTTATGTGTATCAAAATACATTTAGAAATACGCAAAAACAATGTAAAATACGAAAATAATAGTGGTTGTAAGAAGACCTGTCAAAAGTTTAATTAATTAATAACCTTCAAGGTTTATAATGAATGTTGAGGATTGTGATATATAAAATTATATATATGTATATTGTAATGGCACTCACGTGTTTTCGGCGGCAGCCATAATCAGCTGTCACCGAAAACAGCGCCCATAATACATAAAATCCGTGACACAGCAACATCTCTCAGAGATTGTACATACTCATTGACTTTGACATTACAATGACCTTGTTCCGATAAGTGGCAGTTTTAGGTCGATAGTAATGGCATAAAAATTCTGACCCATTTCCGAGAAAAACGTGTCTTTTTGATTATAACTCAGCATTGTAGTTGTTCACTACGCTACTGAGAATTCAAGAACAAGAATCACCGAACACAAATGAACTTAACTGTTTATTATTCGACACTCCCCTGGTCTAAGATGGATTGAAGCTGTTTCTTTCGCTCCATCGTAGACCTCCGGTACCAAAACCCTTTATCTCAGCAATAAGTGCCGTATCACAAGCTTCTGAATCCAATGATTTGAGGTTAACTAGCCCGGAAGACTCACGTCTGGTTTTGCAAGAAGATAATTAACAGTTACATGATAAGTTATCAAATATTCCGGGTTATTCCGCCATCAAGTATGAGCTTTCGAAGTTTAGTGAATCTGAAAAGCCAAGAAGATACACCAAATAATTAGAAGAGTATGTCGCTAGAATCCGAATAAGTAGGGCATCAGAAATTAAATCTGCAATCAATTTGTCTTTGAGCGGGTTAGCTAGTGATTGGTGGCAGGTAGATAATTTAAGGGTCAATTCTTTATTTCATTTAAGTCTTGGAGTGAAGAAGACCAAGCGGAAATTAGTACGTGTTTGGAATTCGGGTACTATAACAATAAAAAAATATCAAGGGATGGCTCAATATGCCATAAAAATACTCAGCGAGTCCATTGATTTAATTTGTTCACTATCAGAAAGGGAATTGGTTCGAAAATTAAGTCGTCATTTTTCAGAGGATATAAAAAAAACAATCATATGTAGGGAAACGGATAGCATTTCGAATTTTTTCATTTTTTGAAGACCTTTAATCAAATAGGTCAGAGTAATTTTGCTCGAAATCGTGAATCATTTAAATCTAATATTAATACTAATCGAAATATCACATCTTAGAATAAAGGAATTTTAGAAAATAAAATGCAGGTAAAATTTCAACACGTCAGTTTTCAAATCATCCTATGAATCGATCAATTAATCTTAATGATTCTTCTTTAGACAATGAGATGATTTAATCAGATGACTTTGAAGAAAATCATTCCCATGAAACTCAGTCGGAAAACTAATACCCTGAACGAGTTCCAACCCGTGTTAAAACTCGTTCAGGCTATGACTATAGATTACTCCGACACGGGAAATAATTCGGAAAACTTCAATTATATAGTTCCAGAGATTGTTATTAAAATGAATCAACTTAATGTTAAAGCACTAATTGATTTTGAAAGTGGAGTGTTTTGGTTATTAGAGGAATTTTATATGAATAATCTACCCTTATTTAAAAATTGTGAAAAATTGCCGGTATCGAACTTGTCAATATCAGGGGCTACGGGAGGCCGACCCATGAAAATTAAAACGCACTTGTATACGAAGCTGAAAATTTCTGGACAATTGTTTAAGGTCATTTTTTCGATAGTACCTCATTTGGGCAAGGACTGCATTATTGACGCTGATCTCTTATTAAAATTCAAAGGTTTGTTGGATTCTGGAAATAAGTCTGTAACGCTAGGTCTTAATGAAACTAACATTTCCTTAGTATTAGATGATTCATCATCCAAAAACAATTTACAGATAGCAAAACTTTCAAGAGTATCTTCATCTCAATCTTTATCAGATATTATCAATCGATGCGATTCGCTGACGATTAGTCAACAAAATGACTAATGAAACCAACAAAACTAACAAAATAAAATGTTAGATCTTTTAAAAAAGTATCCTAAATTATTTTAATCCTTTCCTCGACTGATTCCAATATACGAGCACCATGTCTTCTTGAAATAAAATGCTCTTTTCATGCAGATATCTTGACCTATTTGAATGCGTAATAGAAAAGAAGCAGATAAAATAATTCAAAAAATATTAGATGAACAAGTTATTGGTCCATCTAACAGTTCTTACATAAATCCCGTTGTAAAAGTAAAGAAAAAAGATGATTCTTCACGTCTGTGCCTGGATGCAAGAAAATGAAATAGTGTTCTTTATAATAATTATAAATCTCCTGAACCAATGAAAATTCTATTTCAGAAATTCTATAGTATACAATAAATCTCTAGCTTTAACTTAACTAATAAGTTTTAGCAAATTCCATTGGCTCCAGCTCCTCGGCCTTATACTACTTTTTTACATAAAGAACTTTTTAGAGAGACAAGTTTCTGGTAACGCTATTTGATCTGAAATCCAGTACAGCTAGCTTGGTAAGAGGTCCCAACAAAGTTTTGTTGGGATTACAAGATTTCGTCATCAATTATATTGATGATATTTTAGTAATCTCTAAAAGTTTAGAAGAACATTTTAAACACCTTAAAATATTATTTCATCGTTTGAATGAACACAACATTCGTTTGAAGGTATCTAAGATGCGCTATTCTGCAAAGAATTAAGCTTTCTTGGACACATAATCAATGTAAATGAATATAAGCATAATCCTAAGAAAATCAACTTAATCAAGAATCACCGTCCACCTACGGATAGAGTTCAATTAAAAAGTTTTTTAGGCCTAGTAAATTGGTGTACTAAGTTTTCTAAAAATTATCGAAAAATGCAAAATGGTCTTGGGAAACTCGACATCAGAAAGCTTTAGAAGATATTAACATGCTTTTCTGTAAGAACATGTTTTTGACTTATCCAGACAAATCAAAATCATTCTTTGTTCACTCGGATGTCAGTGATTATGCAATTGGTGCTACCTTATACAAGAGAATGAAGAAGGAGATATGCATCCTATTCTTTTTGCTAGTAGAACTCTGAAATTTGCGGAAATAAACTACACACTACCAAAAAAGATCTCCCCGCTATAGTCTGGGTATTGGAGCGTATTTGCTTTTATCCTAGACAGCAAAGTGATCCTTCTAACAAATCAAAAAGCATTATCTTTTATGAACTCTTGTATATTTTGCAGCAGTCGAATTGCCAAATGGACGTTACCAATTCAAGAATATGACATTACTCCTCGATATTTTCCTGGAAAGGAAAACTCTGCTGCAGATGCTCTTAGTTGATGAGATAATTTAAATCAAAATGAAAACCATGTCAAATTATACAAGTTGGCTCGTCTTCCTGACACTAACTTCGTAAGTACTTGTGAAAATCTATTCACTTTCCAGCGGCGAAATCCGGTTTTGTTCGTTCTATAAGAAATATCGGCAATAAGAGAATGGGCAATACAAAATCATTTATGATATTCTTTATAAAAACTGTGATGGTACTTGGAAAATTATATTTCCAAAATCTCTTACAACTAAGCTATTCAAAAAAAACTCATGAATGTTATCCTAAAAAAAAATTGTATCGTATGCTTAGGGAACAAATTCCAAAATTATACAAGTTGATTCGTCGAAATTTGTCCGTCTGTGATACCTGTTAAAAGAACAAACCTGGAAATTGTCGCTCACATACACCAATGCAGAGTATTCTACCTTCCAGATCCAACGAGTTTCTCTCCATTGATTTTTTATGGTCCATTACCAATTGGAAGAAGTAGCTTGTGCTATATTTTGACAACGGTAGATGTATTTTCAAAATTCGTGAAATTGTATGCCTTTCAGAAGATCAACACTAAAGCTATTAATAGAATCTTTTCGCAATATAGTCCTTTTTATGACAAACCATTTAACATTATTTTAGATCAAGGGACTAACTTTTTTCATCAATTTCGATAGATACGTTAAAACAAAACAATATCAAACCTATTTGTTCTTTAGTTCATCATCCTCAGTCTAACCCTGTTGAGAGGATTCATAGAGAATTAACACTATTGTTTCGTACTTTGATTGGAAAAAACAACACTCCTTTTGGCCGGATCTTCTATCTACTATTGAAGAATATATGAATAAATCTCATCAGGAAACTACGGAATATACTCCTGCTAAACTGCATCTAGGTTTGAGTCCTAAACGATCATAGTTGAAATATTTTAAATTTCTGGAAAGAAATCCTCTTGATCCTCTTCTGAACATCAAAAATGAATTAGTTGGTTCACGCATCTCCAGGAAAGCTAAAATTCAAATAAAGAAATATGACAAATCTCATAAATTAACTCAGTTTACAATAGGGAATTCAGTATTGATCAAATCCAACCTTATACCTGATCCTAGTCGTAATGAAGTCGTAAAATTCTTGTCTGTGTATGACGATCCATATGTTATCGTGAAAGAACCAAGTCCTTAACGTTTCTCTTGTTCGATTCTCGTAAAAATAAGGAACGTGGTGTTTTTCATACAAATAAATTAAAGAAATATAATAATTTACCATATGTAATGGATGCTCCCACTCAAACTCCCAGCACCTGATGCAGTGAGATCGCTTGCCAAACCGAATCATGTTTCGCTACATATCAGCAACCAAAAAATCTGAGGGCATTTCTAAATCAGCTAAAAACTGATATATATGTCCCGATTTCAGCTCACTACTCTCCTTCCTCAGAGAAGAAAGATCTAACAGAAGATTGCCTCATTATAGATCTAGATGAGGAAGAAAAGACAGAATTAATGCAGTTAGCGAGCGGGGTGAGACCTAACAAGATTTGGATCCCTGAACCCTGGATTAGTTCTGAAGTAGCTACCCTCAAGCTGAAATCAACACAATCCTACAAACAAACACAAACTGTTCAAAAATGAAACTCACTTCCATTCAACCTGGGAAATATTTACATCTTAGTTCAACGAAAGGAATACTGTTTGCATTATCAATGAATACTTATAATAATTCGCTCATTGGTGGTTTAGATTTAGTGGTTTTTGTAGATGAAATCCCGATTTAGGAAATAGATGATTTAATGTGGACAATTGTAAGCTGTTTAAAAGGAATTAATATTCTATTTCTCATTGGAGCATATTATGGCCTTTCAAAACCACACGAACCTAATGAATTATTGCACGCAACTGCTGATGATTCAAAAAACATTTGTTATAACTGCATAAACATTGATGACATTTATTACAATTGTCAATCAGATAATATTATTGCAGATGCCCCCACAAGAGCATACGAGTTTAGAAATAAAGTTGATAGTGAAAATCATTAAAGCCACGCCATTCTGACAGTAATCCCCAGTTTTAATACTGTGTGTCAAGTATCATTGGAATACATGCATTTGATATGTTTAAGCCTGATGCGCAAACTTCTATAGACATGGCTTAGCAATAACAAACATGCTGATTGAGTGCCCAAAATTTAAGGCAATTGTCAAATCTCTTCTACACAGTTTGTTCCGAGTGAATTTTTACGCAAGCCGCGTTCATTAAAATTAGTTAAACATTTCAAAGCTACTGAATATAGATTATTATTATTTTACGTCGGCCCAGTAGTTTTCAGAGATGTTTTAAAAGAAAGTATTTACAATCATTTCATCGTTTTAATTGTGTGTATTCGAATCTTAAATAGCATTGATCATATTCAATACATTGATTACGCTGAACATTTTTTTAAAGAGTTCGTTCCTGCAACGTCAAATTTATATCACGAGTTTTTCATATCATACAACGTTCATTCGTTAATTCATATAGTGGAAGATATGACAAGATACGGAATTTTAAATCAATACAACGCATTCCACACGAAACCTTTTTACAATTCTTAAAAAAAATTCTTCAAAAAGAAAAGATAGAAACATAGAAGACAGTGTAATAACAAACTAAGAAGAAAAGAACTAAATAATACATTTGAAGAATTACAATTATTGTTCAAAGGTTGATCGCCCTGTAAGGGCATTACCAAAAATTCCAATCACCGTCGTACGCCATACCATGCCATGACAACAGTCATGGAAAAACTCAAAATCTGCCGCCGACTTAGGCGGCGGGCACTTTGCCTCTCAACCAAGATATCGAATACAAAAAATAAACGATAGCCGTGAAGAGAGCCTACGGGGAGCCACATGGAGGCGGCCCCGTCAGTCTTTTGCACTGACCAGAGATTGTTGTCCGCGTCGGGCCCCGAAAGGCCCAAACACAGATGAGCCTCCATCTAAGTGGGGCTGCATCTAAGTATTTGCTACTACTCATATAGGTTCCTCGTTTAAGGTACCCTCATCATTCGTTAGTCAGATACTGGATTTCCTTCAGCGCCAACTATGAAGCCCCGTGGAGGCATAACCATCATAGTTCGTCTTCGGTTTAGTTGTCTCCCCGATACTGCAGAGAGACTGTTTTGTTTGTGCGTACTAATGCCACAGGTGACAATAGCATCACAATTCGGAAGGCTATCTCAAGGAATTGCGAGGCGCTAAGGAAAAGGGCGGGACCGACATAGACCATGTCAGTGCAC
>JABFQD010000733.1:0-22725 GCA_022817045.1 Psix sp. ZL-2020 | reverse complement strand
AATTTTATTTTTTTTCAAGATATATCCAATTACTTGGATTTTAATGGAGGAAACAACAGTCGAAGAATATTGCAGTTCATTTAGCATCTTGAGACAAATACTTCACTTCGAGCCCGAAATGATAACAAGGGTTAAATTAGAGGAATTCGCAAAACATTTGTAGTTGAAGAATTAAAATCATGCATTATTTTTTTAACAAACAATATCGTCTAATACAAGATAAAGTGAAAAATGTTGAGTTCGTAGAATTAAAGGATAAAATTACAAAAGTAACATTTCTTTATTATTGAACTTTGTATCTTTTAGAAACATACAATTATACATATTTATTATTAAAGAAAAAAAAATCGCTTTATTTTTATAGAATGTTAAGGAAATTGAACCGATGTTGACAAAAGGAATTCCATCTTCTACTAAAACGTTGATTCCACTGACGATTATTAGTGCGGTAGTACTCATTTTTAATGTAGTGAATGAAATTCCAAAAATAACAATAGATCCAATGGAGTTTCGTAACGAAAAAGTGTGCAAAGACATCAAGCCATAAACTTTAGAATTAAAAATTGTAAAATAATTTTTATTCTTTTAAAGGTAAATTATTTCAAATATTTTGTAAAACTTTAAATTAAATGTATCATTTTAATTTTATTGTATTGTCGAGACATTAATTTTATTTTACTTTTTATTTTTTCTTACAATTCAAAATATCCGTTATGTATTTCATTGATTTTAGAATTTATTCATAACTCATTGTTGGTAAAAAGTTCTACCTTACCGATATTCGAATTACAGAACGGCAGAACAAAAATCTGGTGGTAACTGTTCAGAGCTATCGATCTTTCTTACCGACGCTCGGTACATTTATCGACCTACGATAATTCTTATTATTTAATCATGTTAAACTGATGATTTAAATTTATAGGATAGTTTAAATACACCAATAATAATACTTCTTATTACTTTCTGGTTAATACGGAATAACTGAACTTATTTCTTATGATATTAGTTATCATTATGGTATTAAATTATCAACACTCGTTAGATTCTAATCGATTTTTACTAGGTACGTTAGAAGTTACCGACAGTCGACATGTTGCAGGTACCCTAATGATTTGCTGAAATGCGTAGTATTTGAAATAAAATACAGATGTCGCTGAAAAGATATTTCCATTTTATTTCAATAATGTAACAATAATAATCAACATGTGTATTGATTTATTAACAAAATTTCTATGAAATATTAATATTAATAGTGATGGATTCATAATATTATTTTTTTTTATCATACACATCCATTTTGTCAAATTTGTTTTACTATTCTTTTGTATTGTTATGAAATATAATGTATGTCTTTCAAGAATAAAATACAGTTGGTAGCCCTTAAAGTTACCAACATGTTTCGTTTTTTTCGTAATGTAAAATATTGTACGTGATTCTGAAAAAAACGTCTTATGTTAGCAGCTTTATGGGCTACCAACATAAAATACGTTTTATCATTGTTACGTGATAAATTATTAAATTAATTAGATAAAATATTGAAGTAATTTATTACTATAAATATTCAAAGAATAAAATGAATATAAGTCATAAATATCTGTACATAAATTATTCAGTATTTCTTTATGTTTAATTTTCATTTTCATTTATTGTTTTCAAGGAAATTTTAATTGGTGCAAAAAGTTCAATTTTGATAATCCTATCAAAATGCAAATCAACAAAAGTTATAATCATAAATATGTTTTTTCTTTAAAAAACTAGTTCTGAAACTAAAGGCAACATTTAAAACTATATTATGCCAGAAATTATCAAGAATAGAAATTAAAAACTCAATTTTAGTAACTTATCAAGAAGAATGTTTCAAAACACTATATTTAATTTCAAACTCATACATTTTGTTTCTTGTAAATTTTATTTATTCTTATAAAGTACTATTAGAATAATAAAACTTCAAACAAAATTTAAACTTTGAATAATATGTGAAATTGATATTAATAAATAAGAAATATTTGTTTTAAAATATTTATTAAAAAACGACATTCTAACGATTCTCTGCAAGATTTGGAGAGCTCAATGTAATCGAATCATATGATTGCGTTAAATCTCGAGTAAAAGATAAACATACAAAAAATATTTACGTATTTCTCAAAAATACCAAAAATTTGTTAAAAAATCTCACATTTGATTATGTTCAAAAAATACACTGTAACATAAATTAAAGAATTAACGAAAGTGTTACGCCTGTTGAAATAAGTTGATAATCCCCTCACTTTCGGTTCGTCCGTTTTGCAAAAAATATTCGCCCAATCTGAAACAAGGCTTAAGTATTATTATTTGGTAAAACATTAAAAACCGCAAACGTTCGAAGGAAGCTGGAAATAAGCCATTAAACTCTAAAATGCGGCCTGCGATATTCGCACGCATAACAAATTTGCGAATTATTGCTCATGTGTTGGTGTGTCAGAGTGTGTGCGTGTATGTGGCGCTGGGTGGATTCGCGCGTCGACCCATCCGGCAGCCCTAGCAACGCACATGCGCCCTTCTCCGGCTCTCGCCTCCGCTTCGGGTGGATGGGGATTGGCCCGGAGTAACACCCCCTCATAATGGGTTCACCCGTCCGAGCGAGGCCGAGAAAGAGATAGTCAGCCTAGGTCGGTTACTTGGTCGGACGAAGACAGAGGCATCGTCAGAGATGGGCCGAGGGGGAATCCGGAGGGACGGAGCGATGCGAACACAGAGAGGGTGGAAGAGGGCAACGGAAGCCATATTGATTTCCCTATGTTTCCCCGTGTTGTTACTATAGCGCCCGCCGAGGGCGCGAGGAGGATGAGGTCGTCATCTCCCTCGACCACCTCCTGGTCTCCGACGTATCGACGGACCGTGAGCTTTTTCTCTGAAATTACATTTTTCATTTCTCGGATAATCCAGTCATCTAAAAACCTCCTGAAATCTAATTGACAGAAAAAGATTCCTTCGGACTACTCTGCCAATTGGCTTTCGTTGGAGTGCAGATTCGTCAAATTTATTACCTATATGACCGACTTCCGCATTAACCTTTGAAAGGTAAAACTTCTAACAATGTTAACGATAGATTGTACAAAGATTAAATTTATCTAAGCTATTCAATTGACGGACGGATAACCATATGGATTATTATGCCGAATGATTTCCGGAGAAATATTGATTGGTCGAATTTGTTGTCGTCTCCCGTAAATTTGGATTTGTAAAATGAATTACTTTGAAACTTCTAAATAGGAAGTATGGTGGAAAATTTAATTCTAGCCATGCAAATCATGTAAAATCCACCGTAAAAGTATCATCATCATTAGTTTGTTGTTTTTTCTGATGATGTTTCAGATAGAAAACAACAGCTTGGTGAGTAGGGTGGTTATTGTTTCGTGCTGCAGTTCATTAATCCTGGTGATCTAATTTTAATGATAAATCAAAACGAAGGTTATTTGTTTGCAAATAAGCAATTAATAATTCATTTCCCCAATAGATCGGGTCATTATCTTGATGATCCACCGTAGGGGTATTATAGTAAAACAAAATCCTCCCACTGGTTATTAAAAGCGGTAGAAAAAGTTGTTCAACGGTTAGATCCACAGTAACACCTGGGTGGTCCTAATGCTTGGTGAGATATCAGCTGCGAGTCTTCCCAGAAGTGCCATCCGGTGGCGGTGTCCTTTGCGCACTTCTCAACAAAATGCTGCAAGCAACGACGACGGACAGAGAGAGAACTAGACAACGGTATGGTTGTTACGTAGTGATGCATGGCTTGGTAATAGCTACAATACAACCAGCTTACAAGAGGGGTTCCACTTCCATCCTAGCTAGAGACTTAAGATTTATTGCTCCCAGGCGGATTGCGGATTCTCAGATTCCCCAACATTGTCCTTATAAATGATCCCTATTAATTGACCGTACTTCGGTTAGCAGTAACATGAAAAACGTTTGATCACACATCACTTTAACAACCCCAAAACCATGTTAGACATTTTACCTCAGGACCAGCTTTTTCATACACCAACCACAACTTCTTAGATGTTGTGGTTGGAATCCTAAGAAGTAAAGGAAAGAAGATATCTGGATAAAAATTTAATCTAAAATTAATTTAATAATCAAATCACCATATCCATAATTATAAATTATTAAAAATTAAAAAATTGTAAATCAGCTATGATGACAAAATTAGCATCTATTTCTAAAGGACCGTATTGCAAGATGATTTCAACGAATCATGAAAGTTATACTAACTAAGTTATCTACATGATTTAGCAACTAAAACTAACCAAAGGTCTAGCGTTAGATCAATACCTTGGCAAGGTCGGTTTGAAAGAAGATACGAAAATAATCTGCACTTAACATACATAACCCGAGAGAGAAAGAGTAGAAAAATGGGTGGGAAAATATTGGAAGCAGGATATTAGGACCCATGGTGGGTCCTTTGAAGTGTGGTTGGGTCTGCAACATTGTATCGGCGATTGTTTCAATGATCGCGTGCATAAATTTCAAGTGGCCGCAGAGGACAAGAGAGAGGCTCTGCTGGAGCCTCGTGTGTAGCACGTGTGTATGTCGGGAAAAATGAAATTAGATACTGCGTTAGTCCCCGCTGGGGTGACGTGCTCGCATTAAACGGACGCTAATGCACTTAATAGCGAGTTTTCGTGCGTCCCGCGTCAATAAGCACGTGTTGCGTGAGAACGTGCGTGGGCGGTGCACACGTCAAAACACGCGCGCGCTCGCTGTCACGCAACCCCTCTTCTATTTTTGCGAGTACCATTCAAATGGCATTTATATTGTCGAAGAAGAGACTTAGATGGATTATGCGTAGCATCAACAGAGCTTTGTCTCTCTTAGCAACTGACTAATCAAATCTAAGTTGCGCTCAATCAAAGGCAACGATGATCTAATCAAAGGTCAAGGCTCTGATTGAGATGTGAACAATGTTATCAACTAAAGGTCCATATTTCCAAGCGTTTCATGTGGATGTTCCGCGCACAGATGTAGTGTTCTATCAAAGCCCTTGATTTTCATGATGTTCTCGCGGTAGTGAGTACCTTGAGGCCATCTGCTGCTTTTCGTACGTTATTGTCGAAGTTGGCTTTAGCGTTGCGTAGTCTTGTAGCTACTACAGTGTAGGGTGTCAGCTCTCTTGTTTTCGATTAGTTGCCGTGAACATAGTAGTTTGATCCTTCAACCTTGGCACGGTACAACGCGTTAAAACAATTATGTAATATATTTTCCTGTTGTACAAACTCTTTCGACAAGTTTAGAGGTGACTGAACCTTCTTTGATGAATCATAAGAATCACTATTTCTAGTTACTGTAAAAATGAATCAATCATTTAGTAAAAACTATTTTTACTATTCAAAAATTGTTCCCAGAATATATTGTAGTGACAAAATTCAAATTAGTTACATAATATAGAGTATTTCTAGGCAACTATAAATAGGTGATTCCTAACAAACCTGCAAGTATTTCAAGACGTCCATCAGTGCAGAGGCCTCTCAAAGGTTCATGAATAATTCGTTAGTGCGAATAAACGTTGCTGCGCAAAGTGAGCAGCCGTTTGGTGACTCCTTCGTCAACAATTTTCGAGATAAGTCCTGTACTGTATCTGCAGTGGTTGCGAACGAGTGCTCTCGATTCGCGTCTCTTTCTCCGTTCCGTTTGCGCGTACCAGGGTCGTTTACTCGAGTGTCCTCTCAGCGCAAATGTATGTAAAGTCATGCATCGCGCGATTTAGTGTAATAACGTAAGATTGAAGGTCGAGCGTGAAACGGGTCATCTCGGGGCGGCCTCATAACATGTAAAACACCAGGATTATGGAATAATGAAACGGAGGCGGGGGGTCTCGGGGCATCGCCAAAGCCCATACGTTACCATAATGGTGCAAGATAATGAAACGCCGTAATTCCGCGTCCGCATAGTGGACACTGGGGATTTCGAGCACCCCCCGGGGCTTTAATATCGCTTTATTAACCCACTTCGACGCCGAGTTCGACGCTGACCTTAAACCATGCTGCCACTTCCGAAGACTCCGACTCTTCGGAGATTAGCGCAGATGATTGGACTGATAGCAGGGAGGGTCGCCCGATACGCCAACCAGGTTTCAGAACGTTTTTCAGCTTCGCATAATGATCCAACTCTGATTTCAGACTGGGCAAATAAAAATTGGTTGCTTCGCCAAGTACCTTCCGCAAGAGCTTGATTGTCGGCTTCGTGTTACCAGGGGTCGACCTTTGCTTGCTAGTACAAGTGGTTAGCTCTTAGACATTTTTTTATGATCAAATGTTGATTGCGATCAAAGCGACTATGTTACTTATTTGTTATTGTTTTGAATTCGGTTTAGTTTCTAATTGCTTTTGTGTTTTTCGACTAAGTATAATTAATTTGAATTAAATCGAATTTCAAATTAACGAAATAATATAATTAAAATTTAAATATCCAAAGTCATTAATTTTTATTTTGATTAACTTTTTATTACTCTGTTTCATTATAATAATTTATCGTGTGACATTTTTAATTTGAAAATTTAAATTCACTCTTTTGTTCGTGTTTTGTGATTCAATTTATTGAAATGAAAATATGATTTTATTAATTGTTAATTTTCATAATTTAGGTTTATTTTGTTTAATTATTATTATTGTTGTTATTGTCTATTGTTCATTAATATTGTATATTAATGTTTGAATATTTTTAATCTGAATAGTCACGTTTCACGAGTTTCAAATGCATAGTATCAAGTTATGCTCTTGGGTCGTGCGGGTTGCCTGTTTATAGGCTGAACGATTTATATAATTTTTCATATTAAAAATAATTGTTTATTTCGGATAAACTATAATCATATTCAACATGATTTTTTATATGCAAATTATTACTACATATTATATGTTCATAGAATTATTTTGACACTGAACTGTGATTTTGAACATTTAAATATGTATAAAGAAATAAAGTTGCATCAATTTATTTTCAGACCGTTTGTTACATCGAACCATTTTTCTCTAAAATCAGCACGTTTCAAGTAACAGCTCTACTAAAAAGTTGTTCGTTCGACTTTTATATCCATGTCCGACTAAGGATGAAAAATCCGCAATACAGAAAATCGCAGCTCTAGAACTTTTCTACTTTGTTGTCTCTCGGCGAAGTTTGCAATTGGATCAAAACGAAATAGCGTGCAATATCGCACACTGATCCCAGCAATCCCACGAAACAAGGCTCTTGAGTCTCTGTACGCTTGACTTACGATGGAGCTGGCTTAACGTACTCAAGTTTCTACAAACGAAGCTACCAGATGTCGATCGGAATATTTTATGAACCATATCTTCTTTTAATGACAATGCTTGCTATCTTAGATAGAAACACATTTAATTTCGTATATTAACAAGTAAAAATGTGTCATTTCATTACATAAATTCTGTTTATATTTGCAAATATGTGTCCATCAAAAAATTTTTTAAATGTATTTAAATATTGTAACAAACTATGATAAAATATGTAATATTCTTACTTTGAAAATATAATTAAAGTGTTTACTTTTTCCCCACAAATTACACCTGTAAATATGAGAAAAACTGAATAAAAGTTACTAGAATTCCGATAATTCTTCGGATAAATACAAGGTTTCTAGTAATTTTTAAATTGAAAAACAAAAAAATTATTAAGATTTATAGTAATTTTGATTAGGCGTTTACTAAGAATTGCTTAGAACACTGTAAAATTTACTTTTCGAAGACTCATCAGAATTCTAGTGACTTTTATTCAGATATTCTTTTTTTTTATATAGAAACTCAAATAAAAATATTGTTATATATTAAATTGAATTGTATAAAAAAAGTTGTCATTGTAATTGATAACTCGAATTTTACAAAAGAACGTAACCAAGAGTTATGGCGAGCATTTGAATTTTATTTAAACTGAGCTTCGACTACACACATACATGTTCGTCGTGCATTGGAGCGCACTTTGAAGTCTTTTTAGGCATCGCTCCTTGGCTTTGGTCTCTCGTCCTATACTTCGCCCTGCTACTTTGGCCAAGTCTGCGTGCTGCGAACCAACCGCCGAGCCACTCGGTGGTCCCCAACTAGTTCAAGTACCACGTGCTCGGTCCGCCCTTGCGCTCACGTCCGATGTAGAAAAGTACTCGAGAGCATTTGCGGTGGATTCGGCGATGCTTGGTGCGCCATCAGCCACTCTCCGTGCAACGCCAGCCGGGGAGCTCTCGAGAGGCCCCATATGATATCCCGTGATAATCCGTACTATCGGAGGGTTCGCCAGTCATTTTTTTCTCTCGCAAATGATTTTGCGAATATATACAAGGCCATTTTTAATTTAATTTGTTTCAACTTTTTTATGATTTTTTTAGAATATGTGAAAAAAAAGAAATAAAATTAAAAAAATACGATATTTGCTCAGATAAAATGATCAATTTATTCTTTATTATTACAGTAGAAAATTGAGGTTTTGGATTTCAATGTTATAGTGGTATAATGTTTAGTATTTTAGTGAAAATATTCGTTTTCTTTAACGATAATTTGAAAAGTTAGAACTTTTTGTATGACAAAAAGTGATAATGATATTATTTATCAAAATGACAAACATATAATTTAATTTAACAAAAATGCCCTTTTCTGTCTCTGATAAAATATCCAACTTTTTTATCCCAACAAAACATATAATATATTTTGTATTGAAGAATAGTTTTAACCTGAAATTTTTCAAGATATACATTTAAATGAGAACAATGAATATAACAGCATTATATTTGAGTCGATGCATTTAGAACATTAAAACGTCAATACTAATTAAACTATCGACATAAAGAGAATTCCAATCGGACAAACATTGTGCGTGTCAACTTTGCCAGCATAAATAGATACGACGCGTTAAAAATACTTGGCATAGAATTTATCTCGGACGACAGACAATACGATAGAGCACATAATTTGACGAACTTTTTTTTCTACGATGAAATAATATCGGTGGAAAAGTTGGAAAAGCACTTTTATCTGGCCACTCGAAATACTTATTTCCTGCAAGTATAGAAAAGTGATATTAATTCTGGTGTCCTGTATACGTACGCGAAATAGTGACAGCGATGTCACTCATCGCAGCCACAACTTGCGCAAATAATGCGCCTCAGTTTGCGTCATAAACGCCGCTGACGCAGGTGTAAAAAACGGATCGACATTATTTACACATGTCGTAACGCGAGTCTTTATTCATTCGTCAGCACATTGTTTTCGAATTTCGATCGTAATGCGGTTAACATAAACACGAATCCTAATATGTTGGTTTTTGTTTGTTGCATGACTGACCACAACTTATTTCGGGTGTATAAAAAGTTTACAACTTGCTTTTTGGAATTAAATTTTTATAGAAGATTTTACAATTGCTTAAAAATTAGACTTTAATATTTTCCTGTTCAAATTTATTTAACGCATTATAAGTTACTGCTATCTATGTAATAAGTTATTATTATTTTTAATACGTACATTTATTTCAAAGCAAAATCATAATTCATGTTTTTTAAATTTCATATTAAAAACAAGTATACAATTTTTCGATTAATATGTAATAAATGAATGAGTTTGAAAAATGAAAAATATTTTTTATAAAACTCTTAATAAAAGAATACATGTATATTATTCATAATAATTTTGAAGCTAACACATATAATAATATTTTGAAATAAAAAAAGTTATTTACAATTGTAACTTTTTCAAATATATTTTTGTATTTAACGATGACGACAAATAGTATATTTCACATATAAAAAAAGAACGTTCATATTAGAAACAGTGTATTTTTTAATTATATTGAATAGATGGATATTTTCACTATAAAATTTAATTTAAAGTTGAAAACTTTTATTTTATTCTTTATTTTATTAAGTTTCAGGTCGATATTTTTAAATGTATTTTTTCTGTACATGAAATTATATTCACAATATTTCATCCATATTTAAGTGCTCAAAAATCGAACTTACGCGTCTGAGATTATAATCGTCTGTCTTGTTCACTGGCCCACAAACTAGATAATCTAAATATAAAACATCACTTTTACTGGTTATTTTTGTTTAACTAAACTAGTATTAGAAATAGTTTTTATATAACATATAATCCACATGCACTGCCATATATATAGTAAACTATATACATCTCTGATATATAGTTAAAAATCGAAAATTCATAATATAAAGTATGAAAAGTGTCAATTTCATAAAAATATATTTTTCTACGTCTAAGAATTCCTAGAAACTTGAATTTCTAATAAAGAACCAAATAATTCGATTTTAAAAGTTTATTCTTCATAAATTCCGTCAATATACTGATGCAAAAAGTAAAAATAATTTCAAATTGAAACACTTTTGCGTTCCGTGAACTCTTTAGCAAATTCAATATGGCCATCAGAAAACAGATATTAATTGAAGTTAAAATGAAACTGAAACGAAACAAAGGATACCGACACGTGCATACTTCTAACAATTCGTGCCTTTGCATCTCGATAAATTAATTATCAAAATATAGAATGAAATTCAATTGATAAATAAAAAAGTGTTTTAATAGTGAAAATTATAAAAACAAATACTTGATCAATATTCTTTCAAATTCGAAGATAAGTTGCATTACATTATGTCCATCCACAACAGTAAATTTGCGAAATATAAAATATACCATTATAAAAGATTTTTTTAAATTTCAATATTATCACTTTAAGTTACTATTCTCGATTCTCGGTCGTTTTATGGTATACAGTATCTGAAAGTTTTACACTTCTACTGTAACCGTGACGAAAAATTGTACTATTTATAGATTGCTTTCAGGCTGTGCAAAAGTTTCAAAATTTGTAAAAAAACATTTGATCCAATAAAATGAAGACATCGTCTTTAATGACTAAAATCGCAGAGCATATAGACTTGTTATTAACATTATATAGCGTATGATTTATTTTTTGCGAGGCGAGCCAATTTCTTCGCTATTGGTATTTTCTCGCGTCGCATTAAATGCGCTCAACATCGGTGGGCAATATTAGTCGTGGTACTTTTCGGCCTGTAACAGATAAAATATGCATACGTCCAACCATTCTGTGCCGTATAGGAACATAGTATACGCATCGGCGCGTATCGTTCCGACGTTCCTGTTTCGCTAGGGTCGCGAGTCGGGGTTGAGGCTGGATGTAACAAAATCAATAGAGGGGTGGCGCACGTGAGAGGAGCCGCGGGGCTAAAATGCTGGCATTCGCGGGGGTGGTATCCCACCAGCGCGCATGCGTCTTGTACACGGGCCATACTGCTTCGTCTCTGCTCCCCGCGGCTCTCCTCGATCGAGGCGACGGACTGCGATGGAGAGTCCTCCGCTTCCCTATCGCAACCCTCTTCCCCCTTACGCTACCGCCCCCTTGTCCACCAATTTTTCACCACGAATGGTCGGTGCTGCCATCGACCAACTGCGGATTTCCGACGAACTATAATTAATTCCCTGTTGAAACGGATTTTGAATTATTCATACGATGAAAGCGCAATTTTGCGTGTTTTTACACGCTTTTGGAAAAATTACAAAATATTTGACCAAATTCAAATTTAAATGAAAACTAACAATTATGAAGATAAGAAAAATATAACGTTGTTGAAATATTTTGGCAAATAAATATTAAAAGATCTGACAAAACATAGTTTGTCAAGCGTGGAAAATATGTTGTTTGCGGAACAGAATATTTCAAAAGTTGGTAGATCTCAATTTTTTAAACGTCGAGAGAGTACTTCAAAAAAATAGCGGACTGTAACTTTTTTCAACTTCAAAGTGAACTTTGAATTTTGAGGAAAAAAGCTAAGGAGCTTTCTCGCAAACAACTTTATGACATTTTAGTAGCATAGTGTATTTCAGATCTGAATGTTGGCGTGTAAAAGATACGCGACGTTGCGGAAATATGTAAGGACAGAGTGGCAAGAAGCGCGTCGTGATTTACGGCTGCTGATTTTCGGCAAAGGGGTCCGGGTCTGTTCGTTAGCGTTTTGTAAGTTTCGCGTCTTTGCTCATTATTCCGACAGCTAAAAACGTAGAAGCAGCGAGGCAGCGCGAATGTCCCGATTTGATGTAAAATGGGGAACTTGACGGGATAGAGAACTTTGCAACACGTCCGACTGAATTCGAGATGTGCTTTCGTTTCAGTAAAATCGAGGCGTCGGAGCGGAGTTTTGGAAATTGTCTAAATTTATACACAGAAGAAGATTATTATGAAAAATATGGAAATAATCTAATAACATGAACGACGAAGATGCAAGATTAACAAAAGTGTTTTACGATCAAAAATTGATCACTTCAATAGCTGTTTTGAATTAATCGTTAAAAACGAATCAACAACATTTAGAACTTCAAAACCACGAAATCGACCGCACGAAATCAATTACGCTCTAACGAAACGGCAAACCGATTTTCGGTTGAAAACTTCCGAAACTTGTTTTTCATCTGCGAAAGTTTCGTCCAGCGCAGATGCATTACATGTTCTATGCAATGGTGTGTCAGATTGATACTTATGCGCAATTCAGAGTAATATAGTTAAACGTGTGAATGGAAATAGACATTCTCTGGGTTTTGCAGAGTCGTTGTCCTTTAACGCTGACAATGAAAGGTCACTCGACTCCGCTATAGTGTCCACGACCCAATTATCTTGAATGTCATCGACCTTCAAAAACGTCGACTACATAAAGTTTAACCCTATATCCCCAACTTTTGAAAAGTATTGCTCCAAAAAAATGATGACTTGCATATTATATCGAAAATACTTTGTCAATGTAACTTTATAACTGGATTGCGTTTCATCTACTGATTTCGAAAGAGTTTCTAAAAATGTGATAATTAAAATGTCAAAATTACACTAGAAAAATGAAAACAACTCTAGATAATTTTTAAACTACAATCTAAACGTCTTTTGAAATGGAATTGCATTATGATTAGTTTTTATAAATTTCAATTCTTAAAAGTATTTTATAAAGTGTGATTTGTAAATTTTCAATGAAAAATATTATTATATTTAAATATTTTGAAACTTACGTTCAAAGTGTGGAAAAGTAAATTAATTTTTAATTACTCTATATATAATTTTCATCTGTTTCAAAAATATGTTTATATTTTATCAAATGAAATTACACATTTTGAATTTTTCTTTTAATAATAGAAGAATGTTCAATATTAGATTTCATGTCTGAATCAAAATCTTTTAACCACGAAATTATATAATCATTATAGTTTTATTAGATTATGTCAAACAGTTTAAAATCAAATTTCATATTATGATTTTGAATAAAAATAAACATAAATGTTACAATATATTATTCGCTTTGAACAAACTTAGCATTTGATTCGTATTCGTTAAATTACTTAAACTAGCCTGCTGATAAGAAAAATTGATTGAAATTTAAATGATTTTTATCAAAAAATTGATCGTTTTCATTACAATAATTTTATACATTCAGTTAAAAAATTAGGTCAATGTCAAATTTCAATTGTTATTCATACAATGCACTTGATTGAAATAACTAATCTATTTTAAATTTCAAATCCTTGTTATTGGCAATATATTTTTGTTCAGTGTTAAATTTATGATGATTTCTGTCTATAGATTATTGACGTTTATACAACATCATATTGTCAGACGTGGAAAAACATTTCTATAAATAAATTTACGCTCAGTGTTTTATTTTTGTTGCTTTAACTAGGTTGTTGCAGATACAAATGTATATTTAACACTAATTGTAATGCCGATGAAACTTTTAACCTTTTCCAATGCTGTAGAGAAATGCAACTTTTTTCGTTTTGAAAATTTATAAAGAGATGTGAAATGTGTTCAAGAGAGAAGAAGAATTAGGTGTACCTTTTGTGACAATAGATGGCTGAATTTCTTTGTTCTCGCGGCTTAACGATTTCGCTCATGGCCGCGATGTTTTATCAAGGTCACTTTCATTCACCCCTTGCCTGTTGCCCAAGCGAGAGCATGTCGTCTTTACGTTTCTTTATCACAGTTTAAATTTCGCGCCACCCCCACTCCGCGACTTGATTACTTCAACCATTTCGACGCAATGTGTGTGCTTTACGTGTCATCATTCTCAAGAAATCTATATTCAACTGTAAATTTACTGTAAATATACTAAAACTAATAAATAATTGACATTATAAAACTGACAGTAACTAATACTAAAAATGAACGTACATGTAACTTTAATATAAACTCTGTGCATTGAATTTCATATTCACATTGTATTAAATTAAGAAACGACGTACTTGAAATTCAAGGTGTGATGAAAATTGATTTACAGGTCACGTAAAGGTTTGGATAGATAATTAAAAAACACAAAGCAATTCTGAGATAACAAAAGATAATATAAACAATGTTTCAATCATAAATTTATTTTCTCATGTGTGTGTTTTTATGATGTTCATTATTATCATTTTTCATGTTTTCTTCATGTATTAAATTTGAAATAGCATTGGAGGCCTGCATCGAACTCTAGTTATAGTGAACATGTGCTCAAGCTAAATAGCGAGTTTCGGAGGTGGATCTCGTTAGCTCAACTTCTCGTTGACTTGCGTTTGGTCCCTGGACTACCTGGATTCGTCAGTGCAACTTGTGCCAAATAGCTTAGACGGAATAGAAGAGCGGGACATTATATATACATATACTACTGCTCGAGTTACTACTTGTGGGAAAGTCATGCGCATTTATTTTTGTTCAGTTAGGCATGACAATTTACATTAAAAATAAGATGTTTCAAATAAAATGTATACCTAATATCTAGATTCATTAAATATTAACCATTTTATATAAAAATTGAGTAACATAATTTTTATTAGTATAAATATAATTTTAGACTTCAATTGAGAAACAACTTTAAATAAAACTAAAGTTAATGTATCTTTGAGGTTAATAGTGAATCGACAGCGAAAGATGAAAACTTTTGGCGTCGTTTCTTTGGCCTAGTTCACCTAACGACTGTTTCCCTTGAGTTGTGATTCTGCGAGTTTTCCGCTTTGCAAATCCCTGTGTAAATATAATACTTCAATTGTTCCATCAAAAATTTGTGATGGAACGAATTTGACATAAAACTATAAATAATAGTCAGAAAAAAATCATTTATTTTTAATCGAAAAGTATTATGAGAATATTAATATAATATAATACAATACATAATCAAAGATAATGTCGGAAGAAAAGTTGTAGTGTGAGTCGAGGAATATTAATTTCCGTGTATACAATCATTAAAGTAAATCTCATTGTGCAAAGCTTCCGTGTATTGGCATTTCCTCAGACATACTGCGTTTAGTTGTCTCAGGAATTGATTTCTTTTTGAGTCTAAAAGCTTATTTCTGACTCGTCTGTGTATCTAAATTGTCAACAATTGTATATAGATTGAACGCGTATACGCAGCTTCTTATAGAACATAAATTTAAAGCTTCAGATTATATACATGTTTTAAGGAAATGAATAACAATTGAACTGTTAGAATAACTGATTCAAATTATCCGTGAAAATAGATATTATATATTAATTCATTTATTTTTAGACATTTCTACACAAAATTAATCTTATACATTAGAAAATAGGAAAATTTTCGAACAGTTTTTTACCTGCCCTTGTTTTCGACGTAAGAATGATGAAAAATTACCTCAAGAGGCTGAATGAATACTGAAACTAGGTTGAGAGGAGTCTGAATGAAGATACAGATTGTATAAAAGCTGAAAAGAGGTTAGAAATTTAATAATATAATGAATGTTGGAAAGAAAGTGAAAAAATTGAATTTTTCATATTGACGACAAATAATATTTTCGGAAACATTAAATGCTTGATAAAAGTATTGAACTATTATGAACATCTAGAAAATGATCAATATAACAAGATTAGTTCGATATTGATAGAAGAATATTAACGGATCATTAACGAGCTTTTAAATAATGTTAGAAATTAAATGTTAACTAATAAATATAAATAAATATATCGAATTACAAATCAAAAATTAGGATTTATTTTCGGTAAAAATTTGTGACTTTTTGCTTATTTTGTAAATTCAAATATCAATGTTGAACAAATTGTTTTAAATATGATTTAAATGTAATCTAGAAAGTAATGCATATGTGTTACTTCCATTTGTTACCATGACATTTTTTATTAATTAAAGTACCATGACTGTAAAAAATCGTATCGAAATGAATGAATTTTGAAAGATCCATTATGGTTGTCCGAACGATTTCCGCGGAAATAAAAATCCATATACCTTCTGACCGGCTATTCATCTTGGCGCAAGCAACAATAAACCACCTTAACGACGCCGAAGTCACAAACAGCTCAGATTTTCGTCGAATCATACGGGCAACCTTGACCGAATCCGGTGTATTTACGGCACGGTTTTTGTCACGAGCCGCACTAAGTCCTGGCCACGTGAAAAGTCGAGGACAAAGGCTGAGGCCTGCGTTACCTCCGACATCACCTGGACGCGGGGTCATTTAAATCGTAGGTGGCGTGAACGGGACTTTGGAAGACGCTGCGCGTGGCAAGCACCTGGCGAATCTTGGCTTTGTCGTTGCGATGGCTTTTGTAAGGACAAACAGAAGACGCCACGCGACAGTCTTGATCGAAGCGCGCCTATAATTTATATGACATACTCTCCACCAATCGAACGCGCCAGACAAAAGCCGCCCAGCCAAGGGGCGAGATGAATCTATAAACAGTTGCGATTTGCATGGTATTAGGGAGCTGATTCCGGAAAGCTAACCGCTCATCGGCGGACCTATCGGATGTAATAAAATTTGGTTATCTTTGAATTGCGCTTGCGAGCACGACCATTCGATTGTTTTGCAGGGTGATTTATGGAATCAAAGAAACGGAGGACCAAATGGGTATCGTAACTCCACCTGGCGGGATTTGCCGAATCGGATTCTGCTTTATGACTTCAGAGAATTCTCGGGCATAGGGTGTGTGATTGTTAAATATATCTCCCGAGTTTTTAGATATTAAACTGACTTAATCTAATCGAAGAGGCAATTACTATAATTTTGTATCATATGTCACGAGAATAAGATCAGTCGAATTTCCACTGAAACGGTAAGAAAAAACAGCAATGTAACCTTATATGCATGCGCCTTCGGAGTATTAATAACTATTCTACAACATGTAATGAGAAAATGAAATATTTTCAAAGTTCTTAAAGTGTTCAAAAGTAACCATTTGGATTAACTGTGCAGAAAGTACTTTTCTCACTAGGGCGCGAAATTTTCTACGAACATTATTTTGTTTTTGAAAAGTACTTTCTACATTGTTAACTGAAAGTAGCTACATAGCTCTTAGAATTGGAGTTACTTTTATATTAAATCTATTAGAAAATACTATTTCTAGTTTGCAACCGAGTGTGTGCGTAAAATCGGGAACTTTTCACACTCGTATAACAATATACTGTTTTACACAATACCACTTGAAATCTGAACTAATTACCATGTAATGATGTGGGAAAATTCAAATTAAGATACAAATGAATGTTTATGAATTTGTATAGGTAAATAAATATGTTTTACCAATTAATAAATTATGTGTTTGATGTTTAGTTGAAACAATGGAAATCAAAGTTTCCAACAAAACACCGTAACGAAAGAGGAAGTGATAAATGAAACCAATTTGAAGATTGTTCCGTAATTGGTTGCCCGCCTCACTTTCCCTAAACAAAATTTTCCTGCACCTCTTACTTCAGTGC
Organism: Psix sp. ZL-2020; assembly: GCA_022817045.1. Taxonomy (NCBI): domain Eukaryota; kingdom Metazoa; phylum Arthropoda; class Insecta; order Hymenoptera; family Scelionidae; genus Psix; species Psix sp. ZL-2020. The sequence goes on along the minus strand of JABFQD010000733.1, from coordinate 4,985 downwards.
TCCTAAAAGAAAATGGCTCTATGAAACACGTCTAATCGGCTTAGGTTCAAAAGCACCAAATATACTCGAGCTCACAATGTAGACGATTGTGACAAACACGATCGTGTTCTATTCGAATTCATTACAACTGCCTTACCATTTTACGGGCAAATTTTACCTGCATTCCGATTGGGCATTGAAGAATCACTTGAAAACAGAATGAAAGCTAAAGCACCGGAAGTATAAATCTACACGACTCGGTTGCAATTATGGTTTCTTTTCGACCGCATGAAAATGTAACCTTAGCTGAGGGTTGGCATTTTTCACACCTCCTATGGTGCATTCTGACAAGATATTAATTGTTATAACAAATAAAACAATGGAAATGACAGATAGTTGGCATAACAAAATAGGTTTCTACAAGAACAATAGAAAGATATTTTGACAAATTGTGAAATATGTACAAATCACTTCTTGGTTTTTTGACTCTAAATCATAAATGCAAAACAGGGAAATAAAAAACAACAAAATCTTACCTAAATATAATAACATTTTATTTTAAAATAAAATCTATAAAAAAAATCTTAATTTAAGAATCATTATTCTAATGACAAATTTATATTATTATTTATTTTTCAAATAGTTGATTAACTAAATTAAACTACATTTATAATATGAAAAAAAAATGTTTAAGAAGTTAGTAATATTAAATAATGGAATTTAACTTTTGTCCTGCGATATGTAAAATTAAAAACAAATCATTAAGTACAAAACATCGGATGATTACCAGACATTTAGGCAAGCAAAGATCATAGAAAAAGAATTAATATCATTGGAACGTGTAAAGTATTTATGGTTCATTGACGGCGGCGAAAAAGTTCTTTCTTTCGTTGAGAAGACGAAGATAACGAGGCGTGGACTCAGTATGACACCTGAAATGGTGGCGCATTAGGAGGGTAGCTAGCCAGACATCCATCACTGCTTTGTGTTGTGTCAAGTGACACCTGGTTCCTTGTATCTTTCGAACGCCACCCTCTCTCTCTCCGCCCTTCCTCGATTATTTTGTGTCCTAGTCGCTTTCGCCCTGGTCACCATCCAAAACCACCCTGAGCACTCGACGGCGTGAAAATAAACAACATTCATCGGTCACAGCGATCCCGTTAATACCATGCGATTTTTATTGATGACTTGCGGTATAATCTTTGCTCAACAATATCTCTGAAACATTATATGTTGTGAAGACAATTTCTTATATAATGCGGCTCTTTTTCAAGTCTTTGGATAGTACTGTAAGAAGATTTATAAAGAAAAATACTGTTTTAAAAAAGTATTATGCAAAAGACATTTGATTTTATTCAATTTCTTTTTATTGAATCTCTATATTAAGTTTTACAAATTTGAGGTTAAGTTAAAGATGCTATACGCATTTAATGTAGATAAAAAAATTAACAACTCAAATGTATATATATATTATATTTATTTAAAAACATCAAACTTAAAAGAAAAATCGAAATATTTAATTTTTTAACAAAGTTTTACAAAAATTGTTGGAAAACAAAATAAATATAATTGTTGCTTTTTCAAAATTATAATTTTTTGCTTCGAACATTTAGAGCTTAAGACTTGGCTTGAAAAGTGGAAATATAATAGTATTAATATCTTTCTATTCGTACGAATATTCTTTAGAATAAAATTCATTGAACATTAAATATACCCATAAAATTATCTTACAACCAATGCAGCCATCCGAAATTTCACGCGGAAGCGTAGAAGGAACTTTCAACTGTACCACTTACATTCTCACACATTGAACCAGGTTGAAACATTCTTGAACGAAAATAATTCGGAAAAGTAGAAAAGCAAAAAGAGAGGTATATCTGACAAATGACATTTCAATTCATTTCATTTTAGTTCTCACAAATAACTCTTGACCGTCACTTATTCAAGGCCACTGAGCCATCATTAATTTCCAAAAAAAAGTTTACCGCTTAGGTAGCTTTAATAATACGGGTAATCTCGGCTTTAGTTTAGAATTTATTGTTGACAAGAAAATGATTTTGGAGTAGCTTCGCAGTCTGTATTTTGACAAACTTACTTTTGTTAGCACTCCACGCGGAATACTTGAATAGAATTTATAAATGAGACTTTTTCTTTTAACATCAAAAGAAGTGCAAACATGATATCGAATATAGTTCAATCGCTTTTCCCCATTGCGAAAGAGCGTTGATTTATAATTTTATTCAATTTGTGTTTTGCTTTTCACAATTGAGTTTTGCTTCTCCATTATTGAGTTACAAAGTACGAAACAAAAGTCAACAAAATCGACGGGTTTTATTCCTTTTTAGCAAAATGAACCAAATTTGATAGAATTTATTAAATAATGACCGGAAAAATCGATATCATAATAAGAATATTTAGTATCGAAATTAGAGAACAAAAATTTTTTGATCATATAATACAAATACATTTAATACAATTTTATTCTAAAATTAAAATTTATGAGTACCGATTGAAATGAGTTGATGTATTATGTAATATGAAAGAACAATTTTGTTTATTCTGGGTAGTCTAAATGACGCAGCGAATTGCACTCGTTTCGGAGTTCGATGACAAATTCTGGAATCGATTTCGGACGTTACATGGCAAATTTTGCAATTTCACCAATGTTTGAACTCAAGGCGTATTAAATTGTCGTATGTCTATTGTGAGTGAGATGATGCGTCAATTTTTTCCTGTTTCGCTGAATGAAGTCACTCCATCATTTTAAAGGAAAGAAAAAAATGTTTGTTGATGCTAAACTATGATTTTTGTCTATCAGATATGAATTGTAGTTAAATCAATTTTGTTTTCCATTGATACTTCGCAACATTTCGACAAAAAATTTTGATGGAATCTTCGATAATACTTATATGACTTTTATTATTGACAAATCTTTCCTTAATTATGATTTGCAAAGAATTTTGTTTATTGCTATAAACAAAATAGATAAAAAATTATTAAAAACAAGTTTATTATTTTTTCAACAATTTTCAGTTCGAATATTATATATATATCTCATAAAGTAGCTTCTTCTATTTCGTTATATTTACAAGTCGACATAAGGATGAGGGAAAGAGACACTGGGTTTTGCTTGTAGATCCACGTGTTATCCTTCTTTTTTTGAACTTCCAACGAAGCGTCTAAATCCAGGTGTCTTTTTCTCTCCCGGTAAGATCCATATTTCAAACTATCAATAGCCACAAGAAATGTGCAGGTGTTGTTCTTCTTTCGAGGAGATTTGGTATTTGAAAGAAAAATTCTGCGATGTGTTCAGCGACTCGGAAGAAAAGAAAAGCAGGAACTTTGTGCTCTCGATCGCCAATTGTCAAAGAGTTGACACGCGACCAAGATGAATGACGTACTTGAGGATCAAGAAAAAAAAATAACACTAGATAAGGGAAGAAAAACACTGAAAGTAAACTTGTTGAATTTTTTTTGAAAATACGATCCATCCTGTTTATTCTAAAATCAAAATGGAACAACATTACCTAAATCAATATAACGACATTATATCTGCCCCAAAAATTAACTGAACAGTTAAGAGAGCATCTAATAGAAAAATTAGTATTATTTTAGTCACGATCTATAACGAATGATTTCATTTGTACCTCAACTAAGAAAGAAATATAATAATCATGAAGTGAACATTTTAAATGAAAAAAGTTGTCTTTTTGTACTCGTTTTTTCGATAAAATTTAAAATTGATTGAATTAGTTCGAAATGTCAAAAAAGTGTCCTTATATAATTTCGTCTAAATGTTGTAAGTATTTGGTAATGCATTTCATGTCTCATAGATAATCTACTCAATGATCTTTAATATAATCATTTCGTACCTATTAAACTGACCAATACATGTCACTAATCTTTTTCCAGTTCATATAGCTTTCCTCCGTTTGTTATGTTAAATCATCTTTTGTATTTCTAAAAAATGAACAACTACCAACAGCACCATATCAACTACCAAAACATCTGATTTGAATTTGAAAGAAACGATCGGACTTGATTGTCCTAATATAGAAATGATATTTTTAATGAATCCGTATGCTTGTAAATTTCATCGCGTTAGACACCATAATACGCAGTAATCTCTTTGAGTTAGATTCCAGATAAGTCGTCTACATCCTATTTTTCAGTTTTGGATAAGATTTACTATTCGGTGTCGACATGCATTAATATGGTCTTTTGTTGATTGAAAAACATTTCAAATCACTTAATAGCAACATGAATCCTTTAATTCAAAGGTTTTTTATTAACTTTTTATCTTCGCTGAAAAAATGAAAAGAATGAATTGTATAATGGTGTCACACATTATAAAAATAATAATCGACAAAATGAATCTTTGAAAAAAGCCGACTAATATTGTAGAAAGGGAAGAGAAACTGAAATGCTGAGATCGAAGCGAAAAAGTGTGCGTTGAATCATTAGTTTCAAGTCCATTTGAGATGCGAGATCGCGGTAGCTCTTGACACCTCGATCGCTCATTAATAACACGTGACTGGACGTTTATATAAATAAATCTTGCTTGGCCGCGAATGCTACTCACCTGGGAGAGACACGGATGATCGTTCAACACGTGACATATGAAAGATGTTTTTGATTAAAGATTCACCAATGTTAAGTGAACATTTTTCAAGATATTAAATTTTTTAACGTCAGTTTCTTGTCATTAAGTGAAGATTTTATACTGATTCGATCAATTTGTTTTTATTTCAGAATAAGATAAAAATAAGATTTCTGCATTTTTCAGTAAAAAAGTGTGCTTTAATACATTTCCCTCTTCACGAAAGTATAATATAAATAATTGCGAGAATTTTAATTGTGACGGTATATTTATCGTGAATGTATATTTGTATATTTTTTATTTACTATACAACTTACTGCATTAACATCTATAATATTACTGTATAAGTGCAATATTACAAAACAAATCTAATTTTATCTTGAAGCTTTTTTATATTGAAGTTATA